>JASDQU010880575.1:20225-40195 GCA_032191745.1 Picea mariana
AAGAAGTTTTGAAGTAGGGGATTGGGTGTTTTTAAGACTACAACCATAAAAACGGATGCCCCTCAAGCAAGCCAAGAAGGATAATAAATTATCCCCAAAGTACTATGGCCCTTATAAGGTGTTTTAAAAGATTGGTACTATGGCATACAAATTGGAGTTGCCTGCATCTTCACGAGTACACCTAGTTTTCCATGTTTCATGCTTAAAGAACGTTATAGGCGACAAGATCCCATTTCAAACTATATTTCCAGAACTTGACGAGGAAGGAAAAATCATATTGGATACTGAAGCCATCACTGACACAAGAATTCGCCAGCTGAGGAATAGATCCATTTCAGAGTATCTCATTAAATGGAGGAAACTACCGGTTGAAGATTCCACTTGGGAAGATGAGTCTTTTATAGAGAAGCATCCAGAGTTACTCAAGCATTGTAGACAACACTTGTCTCAAGGGGAGGGGCATGTTAAGCTCTAATATTGGTTCATTACCCCTTAATTGGGGCATATTACATTAGTAATGTTATTTTATTTATGTCGGCTTTATTCCATTAGTTGTAATTATACCTCCTAGTCTCCTATATATACCAAGGAGACATTTTCATTTGGAATCATCTTGTACTTGAACATTTATGTGGGGTAAAAGTAGGCTTCCCCCTCGAAGAGTCTTATTGTATGAAATTATCTCTTTTTCAAGGCGTTGAGTACTTATTCTGAGGTTTTTCTATGCTATATTGATATTTCGTTCTTAACATTAGTGGTGGAGATGGACATAGAGTTGGAGCATATTTTCTTACGAGGAAAATTAGTAGCAAAGGCTGTGTGGATCTTATTACCATAAATAGTGGCATCATCCATAATTGATGGGAATGGGAGTGTAACTGATTGGGGTAGTGTCTCTTCTTCTCCTTCTTCTGCTTCATCGTATGGCACTAGGGGTGTCTTCTCTCTCTTTGATGTAGTTGTGCTTGGACCTACACCCCTGGTTTGTACCAGATTTGGTCATTGTGATATCACGTGCATCATATATGAGACATCCGATATCTTATGTTCTTTTGTGACGCTGGGCCATGTAGTGACCTCCTTTTCTAGAATTTCCTCATCTACATAAAAAGGCAGAGGAGGAGTTTGAAATATTTAAAAATTTGCACCTAAATACCTCACAAAAGTAAATCCTTGATTCATGTTGAACCATATGTTGTGGGTGTGGCGATTGAGTAGTGCCTATGAAATCCCCAGTTTTTGTGTAGCTGAAATGAGGTCGTTGTGCCACTGCAAAAGGGCAGTGTTGTGGTATTTTGAGTGTGGTAGCAGTGTGACTATTCCATGGGTCAAAGATCTCGACGATACGACTGTCAAGAGAATGAGAGAGGCTTCTAACCTAAGGTATATTCCACTTCAACATAGAGAACATGATCAACAAGTAGCAATATATGAAGTACATGGCCCGATCATTCACATCGACACAAGCCTGCAACATTTTTGTGAGCAGGTACTTACACCAATGCAAAGGTGCTCCATTTTTTCTAAAATCAACCATTACTATGGTGTTGAGTGTGCACTCACCTCGTGAGTATTTCTTCATGACCTTGCCTACAATTAAATAGTCAGTGCAACAAAAATATTCATCATTAATGGGTTTAATCTGAGCTCCATGACCTCCTCGTTTGGTTCCATATTTATCATAGATTATAATCTCACCCTTTTTGTGGCCACACTTCCCTAAGCCCTAGAAACCTTGTGTCATGTCCTGTCCTTCCATAGATAAACCAGTCAAGTTGTGAATGTCTTCCACATGGATGGGATAGTAATTGTCCAACCATAAAGCACCATTATGCACTCGGCTGATGAGAAACTTTGTGCACCGGGTGACTTCTCCAGTAGTGTCAAACACTAGTAGGTTGCGTAAATTCAACAAAGTGGTGTCTCGAAAGGTTAGGAAGGCCAATTTCCACTCCCACTACAATTCATCAGTCGGTAGGGACAAGTGATCCATGAATTTATGGATATCCATCCAAGGGTACTGTGATGCATCTATGATTTCAATGTCAACCAATCCAGTTTGATCGAATTTCCCATGAATATTTTGATTCGTGGATTAATGAATTCCTATGGAACAAATGTTTTTGGAAGAGATCCTCAATCGAAAGTGAGAACCATCCTAGTAGACTTGTGTTGGTAAAAATATAAAACTGGTGGACTGAGGCACAGGTGCAGGTTCACATAATTCTCGAGGGGATCCAAGACTAGGTATGAAAATAACTTGAGTAAAACACGATAACGTTGAACAATCGAGAAAAGATGAGTCTATAGGAAACATTAGGGAGGTGACATGACTAGAAATCATTAAGAGATACAACATGGAGGTAATTCATCATTGACGTCGGAATTGACCATTGAGTGCAACGAAATATAAGAGGTAATTTGGAAAATAAAAAGCAGAAGCAGCAACATGGTAGTAGGACATTAGGGAGAATGGAAAAGCAATTACCGAATGAACGATTAACTGGAAAGGTACTGACAATTGCTGGGATTTAAATGATTCATACCTGACTGGAATGGATAGAAACCAAAAATGTACCAACAACACTTAACTAACAAGGTGATAGTGATGTTGGATGGATTTTGAATTTGAAAAATACTAAATACCCAAAATATTTGACACAAAACTCTCTGACCACAAAGGTGATATATAGGATGGAAAAACTAACAATGACACCTAGACTCTAGGACAAGTGACAGTTGGACACGTCATCATTTTATTTGAAAGAAAAGGAAAGCAACAAAACAATTGAATTTTTTTACGAATTCAACAACAAGTCACCATTTACAATTTTTTTTACGAATTCAACAACAAGTCACCATTTACAATTTTTTTTACGAATTCAAGAACATGTCACCATTCACTCTTGCTGACAAGAGTGTTACGAATTGTTTTTTATTGAGTAGAAATGTAGGGCTTCAGGCGTGCACCATTCACCCATCCTGGACTAAGAATGTCATCGAGTTCTGTGAGTCTAACAACTTTGGACTTACATATTTTTGCAACTATAAAGGGTCCAAGCCAATGCATTTGTATTTTCCCTAAAATATTTTGATACTCATTGTCGTACAATAGAACTTGATCACCTTGCACAAAATATTTAGTCTCAATATTCCTATTATTCTAAGCCTTTTTCCTATCCTTTTCCATAGTTTGATGAAAATCAACCAAAAATCGAGCTTCATCCAATGCCAACAAATTTGTGACCCATTCTGCAACTAATTATTCATCTATCAGATGAGTGATATGTGCAATATAAAATATTGAAGTAATGAACTCGGTGGGGACGACTGCCTCTCTTCCATAAACTAGATAGAATGGATTATACTTAGGAATTTTCTTTGTAGTAGTCATGTAATCACATAATATTGTTGGAACCATGTCATCCCAATCGTCGCTATTTGTGAAACATCCCTTGGTTAATCCTCGCTTCTGAATCATGTTAAAGGATTACACTATACCATTTTCTTATGAATGTATGGGATACTTTTTTTTATGTTGAATGAGGAACTCGGATGAGAGTGGCTACAGTCTCACTGATGAAATGTGCATCCTAATCATTGGTCAAACTCTGAGGGAATACAAACCAAGTGATGACGTTCTAAAAAATAAACCTGGCCATAGTATCTATAGAGAAATATCAGAATGGTTTTTCCTTGGCCCAATGGGTGAGATAGTCGGTAGTAGTGATAATATACCTTGGTTTCGATTGCTTGGCTAGTGGATTGATTGGTATTTTCAATTCAACTACCCATTTCTCAAATACTTGAAGATCCCGAACAAGATGTAAGGGAAACTCATCCCTGAGTGATGGGTTACCAACCCTATGAAAAACATCACAGGCTGTTACACAGCAAAATTACTCACTTCAATAGTGTCGCAAGTGTCGTCATTACAAGTGTTGTAAGTGTCGCATCTTGTCTGCAAGTGTCGCATCTTAACCATGAGTGTCACAATTGTCACAAACATCATACTAGCATATTTCCTATGTCATGCCTCTAACGACATCATAAGGACACTTAAGACACCTCAAAGACTGGTTTTGAAGAAGAGAAATTAATTGACAAGGAGTACAAGACTTTCGCCACTGAAAAAGCCACTCAAAAGTAAAATTTAGAAATTAGTGCTCCCCTACATACTATCTAGGAGCACTAGCACTCTGTACCCTCTTCTAGAGGAGCGCTCCAATTCTTTGTGTCCCTTTTGAGGGAGCGTTGGCCTTTTTTGGGCAAAATTTGGTTTGTTGGAGGAAATCAGAGAAGAATCCCCTCAATCTCTGAAGTTGGTTGGATTCGAATATGAGTTCAAGGCATGATCTTAGGGAATATCCACAACTGAAGGAGAGTAATCCTCAACTTATCCCAAATATCTCTCAAGTGGTTGGGTCTCTCCAAGCTTATATAAGGAAGCTTTCTCATGGTGAAAGGTACATGATAGATGAAAAGATTGGAGGTATGAAACCTATGATCTCATAGGAAACATACAGTAGAGAGATGGATATTGAGAATTACACCAAACTTATGATCCCATAACTGAGATGCCATTGAAGAATAATCAGTGTGTATTACTTGAGAAAAGGGGATGGACAAGGAGAGATGGAAGAAGTTGTTGCACCTTCATCAAAAGATTGTAAGTACTCTTCATTTGTTCTCATTAATATACATATACGCATGGCCTGTTTCTTTCAAGTTTGTGTTTGTTCCACATAAACTTGTCTCTAGTAGATAGATCTGTATTTGCGCTAATCGTAGTAGAATAGGAAGTTTGTTGTATCTTTTTTTGTTCTACAGGACCTATCGAGGAGATTTGGATTGAAGCTCAACTTGGACTTTGCGAGGATAAATGCCATTTAAAAAGGTACACTTTTATTTGTCCTCTTCATTCATTAGCTTAATTAGATATGAAAGGATGTCTGTAACTTTCTGTTACAGGTGAATCCTCCTGCAGATAAGTGGATTCCTCTTGGTATCTAGAACCCTAAAACCAAGACAGAAAGGGTGCTATCATTGGTCACTGACATCCTTTTAGATCTAATTAAGATATTGAATTAAGAGGAAGAAGAAAAGTGTACCTTTTTAAATGGTGTTTGTCCTCGCAAAGTCCAACTTCAGCTTCGATCCCAAGCTCCTCGATAGGTCCTGTAGAACAAACAAAGATACAACAAACTTCCTATTCTACTGAGATTAGCTCAAATATAGATCTATCTATTAGTGACAAGTTTATGTGGAACAAACCCAAACTTGAAAGAAACAAGCCAAGCGTATATGTATATTGATGAGAACAAATGAAGAGTACTTACAATCCTCTGATGAAGGTGCAACAACTTCTTCCAGCTCTCCTTGTCCAACCCCTTTGCTCAAGTAATCTACATTGACTATGCTTCAATGGAATCTCACTTATGGGATCATAAGTTTGGTGTAATTCTCAATCTCCATATCTGTACTATATGGTGCCTATGAGATCATAGGTTTCATACCTCCAATCTTTTCATCTATCATGTACCTTTCACCAAGAGAAAGCCTCCTTATATAAGCTTGGAGAGACCCAACCACTTGAGATATATTTTGGATAAGTTGAGGATTCCTCTCCTTCAGTTGTGGATCTTCCCTAAGATCATGCCTTGAACTCATATTTGAATCCAGCCAACTTCAGAGATTGAGGGGATTCTTCCTTGATTTCCTCCAACAAACCAAATTTCTCCCAAAAAATGCCAGGGATCCCTCAAAAGGGACACAGAGCATTGGAACGCTCTCCTAGAAGAGTGTACAGAGTGCCAATGCTCCCTAATAGTATGTAGGGGAGCGCTCCTTTCCAAATTTTACTTTTGAGTGTCTTTTTCAGTGGCAAAAGGCTTGTACTCCTTGTCAATTGATTTCTCTTCTTCAAAACCAGTCTTTGAGGTGTCTTAAGTGTCCTTATGATGTCATTAGAGGCATGACATAGGAAAGATGGAAGTATGATGTTTGTGACACTTGCGACACTCTTGGTCAAGATGCGACACTTGCGGACAAGATGTGACACTTACAACACTTGTAATGACGACATTTGCAACACTATTGAAGTGAGTAATTTGTATGTGTAACAGAATGCCCCCCAAAGTGTGAAGTCTGAAGACGATGATGACTGAAGTACTTTTTATAGTTTTTTGAGCAAGGGTATGGACAAAAAGAACCTGGTAGAAGCTGCACACAACCATCAAACAAATATTATGACATGTTTCAAACCCAAGGCAGGCATACCTATGCTTGAGTGATAAAGACTTTTTAGGTATGACCACCATAAAATACACTGTGGATCCATAATTATATTGACAAAAATGTATAGCCACTAAATATACAATGTGGATCTATACTTCCATGACATGAACTGATCGTAGCCACGAAAAAATACACTATGGATCTACGAGATGACAAGACATAGCCAGAGACCAATACAAAGTGGATCTATGTGACAATATATGTGTCAATATTCAAGAGAAACTTCGTCGCAACCTGGGTAAAGTATATATCAGAGTGAATGACTCAACCCAGGGTCTTCTTACCAATCCCGATGTAGTATAAATCTAACCATGTGAATAGATGTCCTGATGTCGAACATGGCAGAAACCACTTGATTATCGGTCAATGATGTAAACAGTTAACAAGCACGAGGGAAATCACCATTGATGTCAATGATTCCCAAGGTACCCTAGTACATTCCAACGAATGTGAATGAACTAGTTGAAGTCGAACATCCATGGAATCATCCGATAAGAGGTCAATGATGTAAACCCACTGTCGGACATGAGGAGGACTACCATTGAGGCATGCAGGTCCCAAAGTACTAACTGGTTTCTAAGTCTATCTCCTGGATAATGTGATGAAGTCGACAGGAATAGACTCGTTGAAGGAAGGCCTTGATGTATCCCCCATCAATGACACGAAATGGACATAGAGATGTAATTGCTAGATCAAATGAACATGGACTGACACGAGTATTGAAACATGATATTTGTGATGGATGACTCTCAAGGAAGATACTTCCCTTGAACACTTAATGCATAATGAAAGAATCTTGATAGGGACCAAAACTTCATAATTCAATGGATACTGTGACTTACATCGGGTGACCCAAAGAAGTAAGGAAACACAAAGGATTGGTTCAGTGCAGAGGTTCAACAAATTGAAATGCATACAAAGATAAAATGTCGCATTCAAGGGCGCTTGTAAGGTCACTAGTAAAGTTCTCAAAAACTGCTTGTCTTGCTTATTTCAATTTTTCCCCCCATCCATATAGACGAGTACCTCTTTTTGGTTTAACGAGATCGAGGAGGGTAACACATGCTCGATATAACTCACCTTCGGTAAGTTCCTCTTCCTTTCTTTAATGAACTGGAAGAAGTAAGGGTTCGATCCCGTATCGGCCCTTCAATGTATGATCGTTTAACGAGTCCATAGAAGGTAAAATCAGTTGTTTTTCATATTTAGAGAGTCTCAAAATGACTTAAAGATGACTCCAATGTGGTCCTTTTTCATAATATTAGTATTGCGAGGCCGAAAAAGGGATAAATTATCACTCGAAAGCCGCCCTTTCAAACCTTTTAACGAGTGGGAAAGGAAGCAAGATCACTCGACAATATTTTCATGTTTAGAGAGTCTAAAAAGAGATTAAAGGAGACTCCAAGGGGTTCCTTTTTCGTGTATCCATTCAAGCCTGAAAAAGAGATAAAAGGTTTCCCGGTTACATTCTCATGTTTTTATGAGAGTGAGAAATAACAAAGACTAAGCTCGATATGCCCCCATCTTGAAAAGTTAGTGGCTTAACTCCAGAATGATCATCAAAGGTTGGAGACATGCCCCCCCAAGATTTAATTCATTCACCAAATTTGAGGTTGTCACCAATTTCTATACTAGATGGACAAAAAGGATACAGGTGGATGAAAAGAAGGTTCAAATACGAGAGCTAACGAAAGACTCGACTTGACATCTACGAGATCTGGCGAAAGACTTGAACTGACAGGAGAGGTGATTGTTTCATTTTTTAACGAGCTTGACACATGAAAATAACTATGCTCAGGGCTCCAAGTTCAATCCTCAGATTTTTGTTTCATTTTTTAACGAGCTTGCTACAAAGAGAAAAACTATGTTCATGGATCTAGGTTCAATCCATAGATTTTTGTTTCATTTTTTAACGATCTTGCTACAGAGAAGAGAAACTATGCTCGTGACTTCTATTTCATTTTTTTAACAAGCTTGCAACAGAGAAGTGAAACTATGCTCATGACTTCTGTTTCATTTTTTAATAAGCTTTCCATAGAGAAGGAAACTATGCTCATCTTCTCTTCTTGATCATGGATTCCAAGAGGATAAATCTCTAGAAGGATACCATGTCAAGGGAAAAAACTCGGTCATGGATTCCAAGAGATCTTCACTGGATGGAAGAAGAATGATCTGGAAGAAACACATGTCGAGGGTCTCGTCAGGGGTAAGGAGATCAGGCTCCAATAGCCCTATCGAAGAGATCACCATGTCAACTACCGGATCTAAGTCATCAGAAGTTGAAGTCATGGGATACAATGCCACATAATTAACCTATGGCAAAGGTGATACCGACTGTATATAAGGCCCGTTTAGGGAGGTCATTGGGATGATGCTCAAGTCAGGGCCAACAAATGAAAGTTGATCAATAGTCACCATTCTTCCATCGTGCAGGAAATATATCGCATGGAAAAAAGTGGACACAATAGCTTTCATCGAATAGACATAATCTCGCCCAAGGAGTAAATCGAAATCCAAGGGGTATTGGACTACCATAACATCAATAAAGATAGTTTTCCCTCCCAAAGTTATGGGAAATTGAGGAAGGATCCCTAAAGGGTGACTGGTTCTTCTGTTAAAATTGAACAAAGTCTGGGTAACCAGCACAAGATGAGGATAACCCAAAGCTTGGCAAGCGATAGAGGACAAAATACTAACGGATGAACCTCCATCTATTAGTGCATGAGGAACGTCTCGACCACAAACCTTTAATATAATCTTGAAAGGCATGTGAGAGGGAAGATGAGGTCCAATTAGCACACCCCTATCAAAAAGAATGGCCTCATTACTTGGAAGGGTTTTCGCAGGAGAAGGAGGAATGCCCCCCGACACGGTAGATCTTGTTTCAATGAGAAAAATGTGGGCATAATCGAGTTTACTCTCTAGCAGGAGAGTAGGATCGATAGATGATGGGATCAAATCGAACACCTTGGCACTCTTCAAAGGAAGAGTGGGATTGACTGATGATGTAACTGGAGAAACCACTTTGGCACTCGTCAGAGGAAGAGTGGGATTGACGATGATGTAATCGGAGCAACCACTTTGGCACTCGTCAGAGGAGGAGTGGGATTGACTGATGATGTAATCAGAGAAACCACTTTGGCACTCATCAAAGGAGCAGTGGGATTGACTAATGAAGTCACCGAAGCACCCACTTTGGAACTTTTCAGAGGAGGAGTGGGATAAATCAATGGTGGAATCAGATCGACCACTTTGAAACTATTCAGATGAAGGGTGGGACTGATCGAGGAAGGAACTGGGTCAGTCACTTTGGGTTCACTCTGTAGATGAAGAGTGGGGCTGACCGATGATGGAACTAGATAAGCTACTTTGGTTAGTGTTTCAATCGAGGATGAAACTATATTAACCACTGGATCAACCAGATATGGAACTGGTTTGACCATTCCATCAACTAATTATGGGTTAGGGGAAAGACTACAATAACCAGTTGGAAGTTGAAGCTTTTCCAAATGAGAAGAAGCCTCGTCCATGAGAGGAAAAAGGTGAGAATAATGATCACCTTTGCATAACATACAAGGGAATTTATCAATTGTCTTCTTCTTACCAACCTTAATGTCATTAGTTGACAGGGTATCACCGGCATGACTAGCAGGGGCCGATGATGGTTAGGACCACACTTCTAAGACCTTGGGAATACCAGGGAAATCCATAAGAAAGTGTACACCCTTACAAAGTTTGCAAGGGAATTTGGGTTTCATATTCTTCGTTTTAACCTTATCTACCTTATCAACACTCCTAGTACTATTAACATTATCTAGTTGCTTAGATCCAACATTTGATGTAGTTGGAGGCTTGGTCCCTTTCTGGTTCTTCTACTTCTTCTCTTTTCGTTTCTTCTTCTTCTTATCAATCCGGATACTTGCTTGAGAGCTTTCACTAGGCGAAGAAGGAGAAATGGAAGGAGAACTAACATGCAAAGAAGGTGAAAGGTCGACATGAGGTTGATGTGTGGTTGCGTGCTTACATCTAAAGCACCTACATTTGAGATGACCGGAGTGGAAAACAACCATACCAGTAACCCAATTGTGAGACCTGGAAGTTCAAAGTAGCGATTTAAGGAGGACCAACGTTTCCATAAGAAGGAAAAAAAAAGGGTTCCCCTGGCAAAGGGGTTCCGTCATTGGTCATCCCAAGAACTAATGCCATAAAAAATAAAGCTCAAACCTAGATTCTTCTAGAGATAACAAACATCACACGCTAAAAATCTAGTAAGCAAGCAAGAAAACAAAAACTTCTCACAATGAGCACACTAGTTGGTGATGAAATCCAACGTCACAAGAACAAAGTAAGAAGGGGTTGAGATAGAGCGGGTGGAAAAGTTACGTTGATGACCTGCTTAAATAACTTACACCCTAGTGCAAGCTCCCACACATAAACGTGGGTATACCCTCCAAGGGGACTGAGTGAGTCTGGCCAATGTCGATTCCAGATAATTTGAAGACTTTCCCCTCCACAGTCACCTCGTGTAAATACCCTAAAGATATAGGCCACTAAGGTTACCAACTACAACAATGATGCCTAGGGAAACAGTCAACAGTCCGATCCATGTGCAAGGGCAGGGTATCTAGCCCAAAATCAACTTGAAAGGCTTCCACTCATCATTGTGGGTATACCTTCAAGTGACCTCCATAATACACACAATCTCTACACCAAGACCAACAAATAAGGGTGAGTAACTCTGCTAGTCTCAATGCGACCTCAGGTTTGACCCTTGTGTGAGAAGGGCTTCCCAGGACAAAATGTAGAAATTGGATTTCACTGCTCCCTAACACAAGATCTTATGTTTGTCTGCATCTTTGGAAAGTTATCTTTCACACCTATTCCAAAGTCCTACAACTAATCTAATGTAGGTTTTCTACCAGAAAATATAAAAGTGTCTAATCAATTTTTAGTTTAGCGCTTGATTTTTAAAGCTGTTGTTACTCAAAAGGAAAATGGCATGGACAATATGGTGTTTTGACCGACTCAAAAGTTATGCAAAGAGATGAATATGAAATCTTTTCATTTCGATGAAAACTATGCTACGAGAAGGAGAAAGCATTCATCATTTCAGATGCACAATGTCCTAAAATGTCAAAAAACATGCAATTCCGCTACTTTAAATGAAATCATTCAAGGAAGACAACAAAATGCAAAGAAGAATCCAAGAAAAGATAGGGAGAATAGAGAAACTACTCAAAACTTAATTGCTTGGGAAGATGACCTGAAAGATCAAATGGAATGGTGCATAGACCTTTGAATTTCCTCACAAAAGCTTCCACTCAGTCAGATAAATGAGAAGAAAATAGTAAGTTGACTCTAAATCAACAAATACAAAGAGTGACTTCAAGGCAAGGAAATAAAATGTCAAAATTCCAAACAAAAAGTGATCAATTCTTAGAAAGAGGAGTGTTGAAGGCCAAGATAAAGATAAACTGAGATGATAAGACCCTGAACAAGTGCCAAAAGAAAAAATTGAACCTTAGAGAAAGAACCCTAAAGGATTTTTCATATAAAAGGGGTAGCACTCTAGTGTAAGGGGCACTAGAGAATTCCAACGCTCCGTGTGAGCCTAGTAGGGAGCACCAACACTCTTGTAGAAAGGGTAGGGGAGTGTTGGCCTCTAAAAATTCAAAAAAAATGTCCAGAAAGTCAAAGAATCAAGCAAACTCAGTCAATCAATTTGAAGGTGATGAAATCAAGAGCCAATCAATCAGATATAAGAATCAAAGACAGTATGGAGAAGGTCAAGAAGTGGGCAAAGGGACAAAAACAAGATCTAGGAAAGGAAAAAAAAATCAGAGCTCTTCCCTAGTTGAGTCACCAATTTCTGTTACAGGTGAATCCTCCTGCGGACAAGCAGATTCCCTCTTGGTATCTAGACCCCTAAAAACAAGACATAAAGGGTGTTATCATTGGTCACTGACATCCTTTTATATCTGATTAAGCTAATGAATGAAGAGGAAGAAGAAAAGTGTACCTTTTTAAATGGCGTTTGTCCTCGCAAAGTCCAACTCGAGCTTCAATCCCAAGTTCCTCGATAGGTCATGTAGAACAAACAAAGATACAACAAACTTCCTATTCTACTGAGATTAGCTCAAATATAGATCTATCTACTAGAGACAAATTTATGGGGAACAAACACAAACTTGAAAGAAATAGGCCAAGCGTATATGTATATTAATGAGGAAAAATGAAGAGTACTTACAATCCTCTGATGAAGGTGCAACAACTTCTTCCAGCTCTCCTTGTCCAACCCCTTTTCTCAAGTAATTTACACTGATTATGATTCAATTGCATATCACTTATGGGATCATAAGTTTTGTGTAATTCTCAATCTCCATCTCTATACTGTATGTTGCCTATGAGATAATAGGTTTCATACCTCCAATCTTTTCATCTATCATGTACCTTTCACCATGAGAAAGCCTCCTTATATAAGCTTGGAGAGACCCAACCACTTGAGATATATTTGGGATAAGTTGAGGATTCCTCTCATTCAATTGTGGATCTTCCCTAAGATCATTCCTTGAACTCATATTTGAATCCAACCAACTTCATATATTGAGGGGATTCTTCCCTAATTTCCTTCAACAAACCAAATTTTGCCCAAAAAAGTCCAGCGCTCCCTCAAAAGGGACACAGAGAATTGGAACACTCCCCTAGAAGAGGGTATAGAGAGACAACACTCCTTGACAGTATGTAGGGGAGTGCTCCTTTCCAAATTTGACCTTTGAGTGGCTTTTTCAGTGGAAAAAGGCTTGTACTCCTTGTCAATTGATTTCTCTTCTTCAAAACCAGTCTTTGAGGTGTCTTAAGTGTCCTTATGATGTCGTTAGAGGAAAAAAATAGGAAATATGGTAGTATGTTGTTTGTGACACTTACGACACTTATGGTCAAGATGCGACACTTGCGGACAAGATGCAACACTTACAACACTTGTAATGACGACACTTGCAGACAAGATGCGACACTTACAACACTTGTAATGATGACACTTGAGACACTATTGAAGTGAGTACTTTTTATGTGTAACACAGGCCATGGAATAATCTTTGGTATCTTTGAAGACATTCGGACACCATAATACTTCTTGTATTACCTTTTGGGTAGTCTCTTTCCCTCTGACATCTCCTTCCGTAACTTTGATATGGCATTCCCACAAGATCACTGGCCGCTCATGATCAAGTACACATCATTGAAGGATGTCATCCAATCCCAACTTATATAAATGGCATGTGATAAATTGATAATATGAGGTGCGGATGACCAGATGTCGCCTCTGAGTTGTGGAATATCAATTAGGTACAGTAATGGTAGTGAGAAACAAGGAAATTTCAGAGAGATAATCAGCGATAGCTTTGATTCGAAATATATTTGGATCAAGGAGTTTATCATCAATAGCTATGCCACCCTCACCTGACTCTAATCGAGATAGATGATTGAGACCAACATTTAATTTGGATGGCTTGACAATGAATTGAAAGAAAAATTCTTGAAACAACAACAACCATCTAGAAATTCTTCCTTCTAACACAGGTTTATTAACCAGATACTTCAAGGCCAAATGATAAGTGAATAATTTAAAATTTTCTCATAACAAATAATGTCTAAATTTTTGCAAAAGCATAAACCATTTCCAAACCTTCCCTTTCGATGGTAGTGTATTTGCACTCATCTTGAGAAAGCTTCCTGCTATTAAAGTAGATGGGATTCTCCAAATTTTCGTCACCAGGTTACACAAGGATTGCACCCAAAGCTATGTCAGATGCATCAATGTAAACATGGAATTCCACATTCCAATTCAAATATATGAGAAAAGGGGTAGTACTCAACTTTTCTTTGAGGGTATCAAAGGCATGGTCACACTCTATCTTCCAACTAAAGGATTCATATTTATTCAGTAATTTCTCCAACATGGAAGTTATGCTCGCGGAATTTTTTATAAAACTATGATAATATCTAGTTGTTATAGCCCTAAAATTCTCTATCCATGCATAAATGGCCTTGGCCCTCTTACTTGCATATTTTTCCAAAGCACTGTTGAGGAGATCTTCTTAAAAAACCATTTTTTAGAACATGTACGTGCCCTAAAACATTACATCCCGCGTACATACCCATGCTACACCACTACATCCCATGTACATACACTTGTTGCACACTAAACAACCTGCGTATGCTTGCAAAAGTTGTAAAAAATAAAAAGTTGTAAGGAATTCGTTGAAATTCACGGGCTATTGGAGGGTTTCCAACCAATTCACCTGCTATGGCCCATCACCCAACCGAATAACCATACTTTTTTCATATAAAAGGAGGTGTTGGGTTCTCATTTCACATCCAAGCATAAGAACAATGAAATTCTGCCCAATTTCACTTCCCCTCCTTGCCCAAGATTTTTCTACCTTTTGTGAGATATTTCCTCAACATTCCCTCATTAGCCCCTTCTTCCTCCATTCAATCCATTTCCTTCCTTTGAGCTGATCAAAAGATTGAGAGAAGAGGCCTATTGAAGGTGCACATGGAGCATTGTAAAGAGGATCCCAGACCAAGTTTGTAGAACAGTGGCCGATACATATTGTAAGTTTCATTCTTTGTTTGACGAATAAAATAATCTCTTTTCCCTATCCCAAATGATTTATTTTCTTTTATTTATACTTATCATTTGATATCTAACCCTAAATCATGAATAGAAGAGCATGCTTGTAGTCCTTTTTTGCCTATTTTTGGATGCAGGTCAACCTTGGGAGGAGACGTGCAGTTGTTGGAACTAGAGAGCTCTAGGAGATCATCACCAAACGTGGGATAAAAGGTATAGTTACTGATCTTCTCTCTTATTTTTTTCTTTTCATCTGTTTTGGTATGGTTGGGGTAGAGTATAAAATAGATTGAATTTTAGACAGTCATTTGCCCTATCTACATATTAAACCCTAGTGTAGTTAAAGGGGGTATTTTCCTACTAGCACCAGTGTGACCCAATGTTGAAAACAACTGTTTAGCACTTGTAGGCGGAGGCATATTCAGTATCACAACAACCTTTGTAGGATCAACCAAAACTATTTCACTACATACTATATGTCCCAACACATTTCCAAAGGGTACACAAAATATACAGTTCTTCAGATTTAAATAAATTTGTATCTATCTGCAACGATCAAACATAAACCATAGTAAACCTGTGTTCTCCTTTAATAGGATTTACATGGTCTAGTTATCCATATATACCTCAATAAATTTATGAATAAATTCATAGAATAGAGCAATAACTATTTGAGATAAAAAAAATGGGGCATTCTTCATTCCAAAGGGCATAACATTATAAGAAAAATAACCCCATTATGTAGTGAAGTTAGTCTTTATATTATCTTCTTCTGCAATTCTAACCTGATGATAGCTTGAGAATCCATCTATAAAATAATAGGCTTCATTTCCTGCCACTTGATCAAGAACTTCATCACTAAAGGGAGAAGGAAAGGGGTCATGTAAATAAGTTGAGTTCAAACTCCCATAATCCACATAGACTATTATATCATCAATACCCTTCTTTCTCTGTATTACAATAGGATTGATCCACTCAGCCTCATCCACATGAAAAATTATCCCATCCACTAACATTCTATCAATCTCTTTCTTAACCTTCTCCTTGACTTGTGGATTCGGACGATACATTATGTGGTTGAAAGGCTTAAAATCTAGTTTTAATTCGATCCTCATTTCTCCTAAATCTCTTTTAATCCCATTAATTTATGAAAAAATATTAGGAATTATACCCTCATACTCCTTCAATACAACCTCTATCTTTTTCATAGTTTTATCATCTCATTAGTCTCCTATTGATTCCATCGTAGGATTCTCCTCACTCCCTTTGTTTACTTTCTGCAACTTCAGAGGTTTAGTATATGAACTACTGACATCATCAGAGATAGTGTCTTTAACTATTCTTGTTTCTATAGATTCCTTAAATGTTAAATGTCTAAGTTCCTCTAGGTCTTTGGAATTATATGGTTCTTTAACAACTTTACTACATGCCATGGGTACTCTTGTGGGGGATGGATAAAAACTATAGTGAAGCATATCTTCAAGATCGAAGCATACTTTGGGAGGGTATTTAGGTTTGTATTCATCAGTAAATAGAATTTTATTTATTTGTTGCAGTAATAGGGTGATTTCAAGAGACTTACCAGAAAAATAGAAATCTTGGCAAAACTCACCCTTAAATACCCTCCAACATGGAGTTTGTCTTCTAGTTTCCTCATGCACATACCAGGATTTTGGAATGTTTCCCAACGAATGGAAAAATTGGTGTACCTATAACTGAGAAGGAAGTTGTGCATCTTTCCATACGCCAATGCAATATTCAATATGTTCCCTTGGATCAGATGAGTCATCATATGGTTCTAGATTTACAACCTCACTCTTTAGCTTATGATCCTTACTATATTGGTTTACCTATTATGGAGGAATGAAATGGTATTGAATGTCAATCTTGACCTCATTCCAAGAATATATATTTCCTTTATGATCATCCCACCACCTAGATGGGGAATAATTTAGTACTATGTCAATTATTGAAACTCTCTGGTATGTAGTAACCTTTTCCTCCACATCAGTAAGGAAAATACATAGATCTGAGGTGCCATCATATGTTGGGTAATTAAATACTTCGGATTCAATCCATCTTACATATCTAATAGTTGTGCAATGCTTGAAGAAAGTTTCATACCTTCCCTACTGCCAATTTTCCAAATCAACTTTAGAGTCTTCGTCTCCAAACTAAATGCTTCACCAACTTATGGATCCATCTATAGTGGGATTAATGTAATTTGCTCATTTTCCTGCAGTCATAGTGTATAATTGATCTAGAACATCCTATTCCATATTCTCATATGTTGGGTCACCAAATAGTGGACCTTGATACAGGTCTACAAGTTGAGTTACTTTCATCCCATCAGATTCAAAGGTCATAATTTCTTTCTTAAGATCTATTATATAATAGTTCTCGTAGGCCCAGTCAATTCCTAATATAGAGGGGTGTGTATCCTTTTCCTCCATTATTTTGATGACCTCATTATCCACCATTTTCTTGATACCATCCAAATCCACTTCAACATTTTGCATCCTTCCTACAAGATAAATGCAGTATTGATTCACCATCCACAACTGTATAGGAGAATAAACTAGCTTGGGTTTTATCATCGCTTCCCAAGTGTTCTCTTGAAAGATATTGACATCATATCCCAAGACCAACATAACATCTCTGATCTCAAATTCATTAAGGTGAGAATTTAGCCGAAATTCTCTCCCAATTCTCCTCTTCCTTCTCCGTATCCTACTTTTGTTCCTTGTTGGAAGGTTAGAAACAATGGACTCTTCTGGGTTTCTTTTGATTCTAAAGGCCCTTTTGATTTTGTTTTGAAACTTCCCAGTAATTTTTTTATCATACAATATGTCAGAAAATAGTTGTAACCATAAATGAACATCCTTTTGTGAAAGGCCCAGGTGCTCCATCTGAGAAAGAGATTATCTAGTGGTTCTTGGTTGGTGAGGATTTGTCTTAAAAATTGGTTTTGTAACCTCAGGTATGACAGAACTAGATATTTTTCTAAACATTTCCACTACATCCTTAAAGAATTCCTTCTTCCTTACAGGATCATTCTTGGTATTTTCAGGAACCACCTTTTGTATATTGACCTGATGATAAATTTCAATATCGACACCAGTGTCGGTTCCTCCATTAGTGACAATGTCAATATTGGGTGCTCTTACCTCAAATATATATCTAGGCTCAAAATTCATCAGATTAGATCCTCTTTTCCTTACACAATATTCCCATTTGGTAATCATACCCAGACAATCTTCGATGGAGTGGGTATTATTTCTACAATGTGCACACCATGGCCTTCGCTAAAGAGGAAATCCCTTGCAATGTTCCCTTGTTCATCATAGTTGTAGAAGCGAAATGGTCCTTGTCCTCCAGTCTGTCCACCTCTAAGATTTCCTCCACCTCATTAGCCTCCTCCAAACCCTTGAGGAGTTTCATTCACTCTAAATGTCGAATGATCTAATTTTTTGGCGAGAGAATATAAATCTCTACATTGGTTAGAAGAATGAGTAGGCAACCCACAAAATTAAAAATATACTATATTTGGAAAAGGGGTATACTTTTGTATAATAATGAAGTGCCTCAGAGAGTTCTCTTGACTTCTACAAATCTCGAAATACTTATTTCTCTAGCCTCCTTGATGATACAAAAAATCATAGTATTGAACAAGGTCGTGAAATTGCATTATAGCGGTGACTTGCACAAACCCACCCGATGGTCCTACTAGTGGAGGCACCATCGGGTGAGTAGGGGGTCCTCCACCCCTCAATATTGGACATCCAGTTGTTATATGACCTAGATGTGCATCAGAAAAAGAGCTTTGGGACAAGCTACAAGACCTTTATGCAAGGGAAGAAGCAGCAAAAGAAGAAGAAGTTGAAGCAAATTACAACATCTCAGATTTCAAAGAAGAAAATAGAGGTCAGTTCTTTTGCTTTAATTGTGAAGGAGTAGGACATGTTGAATTTGAGTATCCTCATCCAAGGATTGAAAGAGATGACACTAAAGAAGAAAATTCCAATGAAGAAAAAGAAAATCATGAAGCAGAAATGATTCAACAAGAAGATGAGAATCTTAAAAAATTGAAGCATGTTGAGATTGAAAATAGCAAGCTCAAAGACACGCGTAGAAAACTAAGAAGTGAATTGGGTAGTTATAAAAAGACAGTTGTAAGCTTGAAGAAATAATAAGAAGACTTTGAGAAACTAAGAGAATAAACCATTTCCTTGAAAACTCTACTCGAAGAAGCAAGAAGAATAGGAGAAGTAAAGAAGGTCCANATCTTAAGAAACTCTCAAGTGCCAAAAGAATTAACACATCTTGGATGCATGCATGAAACTTCATACAAAGAAAATGAAAATACCAACAAGAAGATTGAAGAAAGAGCTACACAGACAATTGGTGAGAAGTGGACCAGGATACCAGAAAGAAGGAATGATTACAAAAGAGATGAATATCCAAGAAGAACTCCTACCTTCATGAATCACAGAAGATTCAATCAGTATGAAGGAAACTACAGAAGAGTATATCATGAACCCAGATGGACTACATCACAAAGAAGGTCACTTACTCCAAGGTATCAAAATTTCTTTCTTGGTCATTGTTATGCTTGCAAAAATTTTGGACATAAGGAAATTAATTGTAGAATCAATGAAAGGAACAAATACACAAGAAACATGAATGGTGTAAATAGAGGATATGGAAATAATCATGGATTTTTCAATGGAAGTTATAATTCATTTTCCCCATTGATGGACAAAAATATTGTATGCTACAAATGTAATTATCTTGGTCACAAAGCACGAGATTGCAGCTATATGACTGAAGATGTCCCTATGCCAACCACAGTATGGAGAAGGAAAGAGTTTCCAAACAATGAAGATTGTTGAATAGCATTGACCGCTGAAAAATCTAAAGAAGAAGATGAATGGTACATAGACAATGGATGTTCTTCACACATGACCGGGGATCAAGACAAATTCATCAGCTTGAAGAGAAAGGGTGGCAATGTTGCATTTGGAGATGACTCATCTAC
>JASDQU010880575.1:44616-55134 GCA_032191745.1 Picea mariana
AAAGGTTTTAAATTGTACTTGATATTGATTTACCCCCCTCTCAATATCAACAATATCATCAATCCTTTCAGCATCGTTTCTGAACCAGATGATGATACAGATGTCGAGTTAGATGAAGAAGAAGATACAGAATAAGGATGATTATATAGATGTTGAGTTGGATTAGGTACGTGACTATATATTTCAATTTGTATGAATTATTATCTTAAAATAATTTACTTATGTCATGGGTTAATTACATGTTTTTAAGTTTTATGCGACGTTTTTATATCCTATGTTTCATGTTGTCTAATTATTATGTGAACCTTGAAAATATTCTCCTATATACTAAAGTACGTGGTAAACTAAAAATATCATTTACAAACACATAATTTCATTTACCTTCAGTAATTTATGTTTTTTGTAGTTTCTATGCATGAATCTTACTAGGTTTCTTTCGATTATTTTCTATTTTATAGATTGGGTATTGGGGAATTGAGAGTGATGTGATGGGGAGAGGAGGGGCCATATGAACTTCCACTTTCACGTGGTTGGCCTTGTTCAGTAAAGGATAAATTATTCTTGAAACCAAGAGAATCTCATTCATTTTTATACCATCATGATCATAGATAGAATATTAGCATGCCTTAATGATATGGGAGGGTTTCTTGACTCAAATTTGACTCACACACCCACTCATTACCATCATCAATTTGAATCCCAAAGACAAATGTTATGGTATAAGTTTCCCAAACTATGAATGGGTTAGGACTAGAGTCAAGCTCAACAAGGTCTTCTTTTCCCATTAATTCTTCCAAGCCCATTCCCTTGGATGTGGTTTCTCTAGAATATAGTAGCTAGGGACAGTGGGGAATCTCGTTAATGACCCATTCATGTGCATCACTAATTAGATGATGAGGCATCTAGCTACCTTAAGATAGTCATAGTTACTCCCACCATTTACCCGCGCTTGGTTGAATTTCTTCACTTTGACATGAAGAGCAATGGGAATAAATCACATTGCATCTTTACAAGGTTTATGGGTTATGGGTCAATGATTTAGAAGGTTAGGGGGTGTAGATTCAAGGTCTAGGTTAGGTGATTATTAACACATTAACCCCTATCATATAATCTATAATATATGAATTATTAAATATACATATTAATTATTATATATATATATATATATATATATATATATAATTATAATATATATTAATTATATATAATAATCCAAAAAAAAATAAAAATAAAAATTAATACATTTCAAACCTGCGTGCTCGTGAGGAGAGAAAAATGAGAGGATGCCACACAAGGAGATTAGCCAAGGAGAGCACACCAAGAGGATATCCGAGGACAACACACCGTGAGTAGCTTCCCAAAACTTAAGATATGCGCAAGGGAACATCGGAGAAGGATATCTAGGGAATGGTTCTGAAGAGAAAGTTAGTTCAAAGGTCTGTAGTTATGGGGAAATACATCTATCTAAAGAGGCATTATACGTATGCTTTGTGTATTGAAGCTCCTTCGTTTCCTCTATCATTAGTCAGTAGGAAGACTCCATATGATATTGTTGGGGTTCTCGTCCTTAAGGGTAGCCCAATTCCGCATAATCTTTCATTTAAGAAGGAGGCATAAAAAACCTCCCTCCACGTCGGCATATGAATTAGGTACTCAAAATCTCCTTCCTCTACCTCCTCGAGACAGAAGTCACAGAGGGTGGAGGAGACTGATCTAGAGGGAACGTTGTGAGCATGGTTGAGAATGGTGAGTGGTTGTTACCATCATTCACTTTTCATTATTGTCCAAATTGATTTGGAAAACCTTCACATTGTAAATAAATCCAATGAATCAAGTTGATGTTTGCTCACCTATGTTTGGGAGGGTGGTTGTTAGCATGCATAATGGCTAGGCATAGTGAGAATTTTTCCATCATGTTAATGCATTTAGGAAGGATCTACTTCACCAAGAATCTCAACCCCCTTAAGAATTCCATTTTGATCAATCTGAAGAAGGTCATCATGCCTTCCTTCCCAGCATGATTTTTTTGCATTGAGATCCAACTTTTAAAAATATGCATCACACCAACCTAATTTTATTATGGGAGAAGGAAGACAATAGTGGTAGAGAGAAATCATATCAGTGGGCAGGACAAGGAAACGTAGGGATGAGAAGGTCATATCAGTGTCTTTGGATTCAATATTCTTTGTGCATAGACAATTTGTTGATGGGATTACTCTTAGATATTTAACATGGGGTGCTCCTTATCTAATTTTTACGTTATCCTTATTTCATGGTTGGAAAGAGTCAAATCTACCACTCGGTACACCTTTTGACTTCATCAAGCTACAAACTCCCTCTAGACATTGATTAATTGCCTTTTTGGGAGTGTGTGAAAGGGTTTAGAACTTTGAATATAGAAAAAAAATTCAAAAATTGGAACTAGATTGAGGATTGACTACTGACGCAGAACACCCTCCCTTCTCTCCTTGGGGTTGCATGACCTCCCAGTCTAGGATCGTTCAATTCTCTAAGTCGAATGTGTTAACACCAATTCTTGTAAGGGGGGGTGTTTTCTCTCCAAGATTCGAGACCGTGGCGTAAAATGCGAAGAAATGGGGCTTAAAAATCCATCAAATGCATTTTGTCCAAGGTCGGAGCCATGAGCACAATGTGCAGCACACAGAAAATCCATTTCAGGTTAAAAATGCAAGCAAGCAGGTGGCTCCAGTATTCAATGGCGAGGATAAATCGATGGAGCAGATCGACGGTCGGCGGGTAATTATAGTCAATGGAGTTGCGTGAGGTTTAGCGCAAGAGATAGAGCCCATATCGTCGAAATGATCAGGGTCGTTCGATCCAATGGGGACAGGTGGTAGCTAGTCGGCGTTTCAGGGATCGCAAGTTGGGAGGAAAGGGTTCTCCCTTGGGTTTCAAAACACCAAAACATGAAATGCGATATCCCCAGGACACTGGCTTGTGGTCATGGCCTAAGGTTCGGTGGAAAGGCGGGGCCTAAAGAAGAGGATAGGGGGACTTTCGGGATATTTAAAGTGAAATCACCGATGTGATCTGAACCGTCCACCATGGGGACACATGGAGAAAATCCATGGCTTCGCAAATTGAGCAACCGAGAGAATGAAGAAAGGATGCATCATGTATCCTCGGTGCGCGAAACCCCGAAAAGATCAAGGTCGTTCAATGAGAGCGATCTCAGCCGTCCGATCTTAGAATACACGCAGTGGAGGGTCTAGGCCAGAAGGGGCTCCATATCTAAATATTGATCCAGGCCATTCAACCAAGGGGCGCGTGGTGCACGACTAAGCCTGGTCGCTATTTTGGCTACTGGGACTTCAAAGGACAAAGAGTTTCTCCTCCACTGCATTTTGAAACCCCGAAATGTGAGATGCAAAATCCCCCAGGGATAGGCCCATGATCCTAGCCGGTGATTATATGAGTGAGGGGTAAGGAAGGCACTAGCACGATGTAGCCCCCTTCGCAATTTCAGCAATCGAGATTATCGAGGGTGAGGAGTTTACTCCCTCCCATCGTCGATACCTGAAATCCATGGAGCACCTTTGGTTTTAGCGCAAGGTCACAGCCCACTATCATATGGAAAGTAG
The DNA here is from genome assembly GCA_032191745.1 of Picea mariana. Classification (NCBI taxonomy): domain Eukaryota; kingdom Viridiplantae; phylum Streptophyta; class Pinopsida; order Pinales; family Pinaceae; genus Picea; species Picea mariana. Next base: position 48,219 of record JASDQU010880575.1, read on the forward strand.
GGCCAAAGGGAAAATATAGGTGTTTGTTCAGACCACAGATGGATAAGAGCCGGATAACGAAGAAATCGTGGCTGTCAATGCTAAGGGAAGATCAAGCCGTTGGTTTGGATGGGGCAATTTTGCAACACAGGGTATCGGAAATCCTAGACACAACATGAGGAAATCCCCGAAAGGAAAATGCCAAAGTATCCTTGAAGACAGTTGCATGGCCCTGTGGTTACGTTGAGAGTGAAACCTGAAGAAATGAAGGCTGGAATCCAATCTTTGGAAAGCCGACATGTGGTCACTCACCGTGTATTCAGTCTCAGCCACCCTCCATGGAAGAAGCAGTTAATGAAGATTGAGCAGGTGGTTGAGGCCTCAGCTCAACCCATAAATGGAAAGTGTAGGGAGGGTTAGAAGCATTCAGCTTGTGGTACTTTGATGGATAGTTTCCCTGCAGAAGTCATGTCATATGAAGCAGTTTCAGACAAGAAGCTGCATGTATAGTCTGAAGGAAGATCATCTGCATGTAAAGCCTTAAATGAGGTAGCTCAGCTACCCTCCTGGGGCCAAGGAGGTGAATTTCTTTGAGTATATAGACTCAATTTTCATATTTTGTAAGCATCGTTGGTAGATCTAAGCTCCCTGTTGTATGGTTTTGATGAAGCACTAGTTTCTCTGATCATGTATATACATCCAAGATTTCTTTCTTAAATGGCAGTCAACATTCTTATTTACTCTATTTTCCTTCTGATGCTAAAGAGTTCATGATTGACATATTCACATGAACCATTATGACTGTGTTATGATAAATGATTTGTTGTAATGTTGTGATATTCCTTAGTTTCCTTGTGATTTAAATTCTAGGTGTTCTCATGTTTAAATCATTCATCCTTGGGGTTGTTGAAAGGCTTGACGTCTTTGGTCGACCTCTACATTTACTTTTTAATGTATTCCTCCTTCTTACCCTTACTACAACCTACTAACTAAATTTATACTAAGACCTAGCATGTTCATACATAGTTCGGTCTAGGATTTTGAGTTAAAATGATATCATTCTGAGTCTACTCTATTTTGATCACCCTTGATAAACAAATCATGACATAAACTGATGGGTGTTGGGCTCTACTCCTACTACAATCCAGGAGTGACTTATGACGCTAACAGAATCGACTCTTCGGGCCCCTATTGGAACCCAAATCAATTTTCATAGGTCCCCCTCTCTCCAAAGTACAAGTCCTACCAAACCCGCGAGCTCTTTCTTGGCCCCTTTTAAGAAATTGAAAAACAGGTGCTATTTTTCTATGCTAGTATCCTTCCTTCGTATGAACTCGAGCTATGACCTTGGGCCAGTCCTCTCCATAACTCTGTGCTTCGGAGCTTTGTGAGTGTCTTTCTCTCCTTCTCCCGATCTCCGAATTGGCGAATTTACCCTAGACCTGATCTACGGTCTTTGTCTCTCCCATAGTCAATGGATATGATCTACTCTGGAATCCACCTTTGGGAGTTCCTCCACACTGCTCTTCTCTTTCTTCCATATTACATTTCCTCTGAAATACGTGGTTCTCCTCCATGTTTCCTTCTGGATCCAATGGTCTAGATCTGCTTCGTTCTTCGCGACTTCGTGAAGATTACCCTTTTTCTTCACACAATTCTTCTAATGTTATTTCTCACAAACTCTTGGATCTTCTGCCACGTCCCTCCTGACGGTCAATGTCCAGGATCTACTTCAGCTTTGGAGCTTCAACAGTCTTGCACCCCACTCAACTGAAAACTCCCAGAGAACGATTTCTTTGGATTTCAAGATCTCTTGCCACCTGTCTCTCTAGATGATCGGAGGTCCCACTTGACTTTGAGACTTTGGTACTTCGACGAGTCCTTACTCTCGTGTACACTTAACACTTCTCCACATTCTGAGACTTGGACTACTCTCATCCTTCCACACTTTTTGCAGAGACTTTGTGTGCGACGATGCTAATCCTTTTGATCTTTGGATGGCTCAAATCTTTAAGGGCCTCATCCCTTCTCCATCCTTCAAAGGATTCTCTAGTCCCCTCATAGTAATCTCGATGCCCTTCCTCCCAAGATTTGTAAAGTGAAACTACTTTACCTATGGCATGCTCCTTGCACCCAATTGGCCTTCAAACTACTGTCTATCAACACTTTGTCTAAGTGTTGGCCTGGTGCACTCCTTGCACAAGTATTTCCCCAGAGTGTTCAACAAGTCTATTCACCTTGAGCTTCAAACTACTCAGACCTCAAAGGTCTTTGTCTCCTTTGTTTCTCAAAGGGATATATGTGCCTTCTTGGAAACGTCTTCTCAATGCACACTTATAGAGCTTCTTTCCCTCAGAGTGTTTAGTAACTCTGTGTTTTCCTCAATTCCTCCAACACTTCAGAACATGTTTTCTCTGTACACTTCATGCACCGACTCAATGCCCTCTTGGTAGAGTTCTAGAGAGTGTTCAACAACTTTTTTCTATGATTACTCCTACACAGACTTTCCTCCAAGGTATTCAACAACCTTTAGTTGTAATTTCTCTGGTGTGCCATCCTAGCACATTATAATCTCAATCAAAATAGTTCATATACACACTCCTTGCGTTGGCTCACAAGTTTTCAGCACTATGTCGCGCACTCCTTTCACTTAGCCTAAAGAACCCAGAACAACTCAACAGACTCCCAACAAATAGTGAATTCTATCCTTATCCTGTAGATGAAAACCAACACACACCTACAACATAAATTCATACAAACAAAAATGACATTCATAAACAAACACCACCACACAAGAATTTGTAAATAGTGAAATCTGTTCTTTTTTATTGATATAAGAATGTCAATTACAATGTAGGAGCTCAAACTGCAACTCGGTCTCGGCTCTCAACTCTCCTCTCTTTGGCTTACAATTTTTTTCAATTGATCTTCAGCAGCCTATACTAGGCATATTTTACAAGGATTTATACAAGAGGGGCTCGATGCACCTTCCCTCCAAACTACATTAGTGGTGTCTAATCACCATCAAAACGCTTAACTTATGAGCTAGATTACAATGAGTGAAAAATCTAGCCTAAATCGGATCTAGATCCCTCCAACCGTCAGCCACTTAAGGAGACCTTATCTACATCCTGTGCGAAGGCATGATTTGGCTCTTCCATCCTGACAACATTTAATTGCTTTAATTACGTTTAAAATTCGAGGGAAAATTGAGAGTGTTGGAACCTCTCCCCTCCTTGAATGCGCACGTGATAAGGTGGAGCGATTATCCTCCATCATACTCCATTTCTGGGAAAAATTCATGAGCTCCTTCTCATGAGCTCCTTGCTCCGCTATTGAAATCATCTTGGATCCCAAACTTTCCCTTTGATTTTTCCTCCTGCTCCTTTTCTTTTCTGCTACAGCCCCACTACTCCTGCAGATCCTCCTTTGTTAATCTCCTCTCTACTGGCAGCTCATTTTCTAACTTCAACATCAGCTCCCTTATCTTCTGTATCACTTCTTACAGCTGCTCCGTTGGCTATTTATCCTTATGCATTCTTCTCGGTTGAAACTCCTCTTCCTCATACACATCGAAGGGAAGATCGTCCTGATCCCCCATGTTATTTTCTTCCTTTATGGATTCATTTTTCCACTTTCCATTTTTCCATCACTGAGTTGTTCTTCAGCTATATCCTATGATATACTATCTTCTTCTAGATCTTATCTTGTTGGTTCCAGTCCATCTTCCTCCATTTGCTCCTCTGGCTCAGCTATCTCCTAGAAGCCATCTCTTGGTTCTGGATTGTCCATCCAATCCTCCAACATCTTCAACTCTGTCTCCCAATGAGTGATAAACTCCACTATGTACTCCTCCTTTTTTGTTGGGGAAGACATTAGTATCTTCTCCTTCTCCTCCATGACAGTTTCAACTGGTTGTCCTTCTGCTTCAGTTTCACCTGCAACTCGTGCACTAGCCTCCGCTGGGATAATTGGCAAGAATATCTGGATTCCCCCAATGATTATAATACTCCTCTGACCCTTCTTCTTTCTAACAAAAGTATTTAACTTCTCATCATACTGATTCACATGGTTTGTAACTCCACATGAATATTCATATGGATGAGGCCTTTCTCCCACCTCCTTTCCATCTGTCAACACCCCTTGCTAACATGAACTCTCAGTTGAGCTCATCTCTTTTCCCTTGCCCACTTGGAAAATTGGGATGTCTCCTGCGCCCTTTTGGTATTTTATGAGATCAAATGATCTCTTCTTATTTCCCACCTGGAAATCTACGATATCTCTGCCATATCTCTTTCTCTCCTCACTGAGGTTTTCAGTGTGCCTCAAAAACCTTTTCAACACCTGTTGTTGTCTTCTGGCCAAAAAATATGAACAAGCCATTTTACTTTCCTTTTAAGAGGCCATTCGTACCTCCAGTGTAACTTTTCCTCATGCTTCATCTTCAATGCTAGCTTCTCCATTTCTACTCAGATTTCACAGAGCTCCTTGTCAATTTCTTCTTTGATTTTCTGTTGGCAGTCTTCTCTTCGACCACTCTCATGTCCTTCAGTATCCATCTTTCTTACTTCACCTTCATCCCACCTGGCTATCTACTATCTATTGCACACCTTGCAATAGTATTTACAGAGCATCACACTCTGTCTCCCTTCACCTGATGTCTAGATACGGAATTTTGATACCACTTGACGATATCAACTTACTTCTTTGTCTCCTCTCCGCTACCTGAAAAAAAATTCAGGCTCTGATACCTCTTGATCATATCAAAGTATCTCCTTTATCTACTCTCCACTACTTGAAAACAAATTTAGGGTCTGATACGACTTGATGCAGACCCCCTCCCTTCTCTCCTCGGGGCTGCGCGACGTCCTAGTCTAGGATCGTTCAATGCTCTGATTCAAATCGAACCTTCATGCCCCTGATAGAACCCAAATCAATTTCCACAGGTCCCCCTTTCTCCAAAGTACAAGTCCTACCAAACATGTGAGCTCTTTCTTGGCCCCTTTGAAGAAACTGAACAACAGGCGCTAGTTTTCTATGCTAGGCCCCTTCCTTCGTATTACCTTGAGATATGACCTCAGGCCAGTCCTCTTCGTAACTCTGAGCTTCAGATATTTGTGAGTGTCTTTCTCTCCTTCTCCCAATCTCCGAATCGATGAATTTACCCTGGACCCGATCTAAGGTCTTCGTCTCTCCCACAGTCAACAGTTGTGATCTACTCTGGAATCCACCTTTGGGAGTTCCTCCACTCTTCTCTCCTCTTTATTTTGGAGTACCTTTCCTATGAAATACATAGATCTCCTCCACATGTCCTTCTAGATCCAATGATCCATATATGCTTTGCTCTTCATGAACTCTCGGATCTACTGCCACATCCCTCCCGACGGTCAACATTCAGGATCTACTACGACCCCAAAGCAATAAAATCTTTGTTGGATGAGAAAGACAAAGTGATTCTTAGCCTAAAGAAAAAGTTGAAAATTCCTGCTACAGAGCATCCATGGACTATAGAACTTGTAGCATTGGAACATGAAAAGGAAGCTTTCAATACATAATCACTAGATTTTCAAGCTAAATTTTTGCAACTAGAAAAGGAAAAATTAGAATGTTCAAAAGAAAAAACAGAAATGGCAACTAGAGTCATAGCTTTGTCTTCCACTGTACCCTATGTTACACCCTCTGCTACTGAAAGAAAATAAGGAATTGAAGACATTGTCTAGGAAATGTCCCAGGTTATCTTAAAGGATGGGGAAATAAAATAATTGAAAGAGAATATCAAGAAAATGGAACAAGAGGCACAAAAAAGGGATGAAAGAGGATCATAGCTTAAAAAGGAAAATACAGTCCTTCATGAAAAGGTGAATAAGCTAAACTCCATGCTTAAAGGAAAAAGTTTGTTACAAGGAGCCAAGAACATCATCTAGGACTCCATATCAGTTGAGGTTACAAAACTCACGACATATCTAAATTTTGTTAATGATGAGGACAACATTGCATTTTTTGCTAAACAGAGATGCAATGTTTTTTTTATCATAAACAATTTGGATTTTATATTAAAAAGAGTAAAAACTTCTCCAAATTGCATAAGTCAAAGTAATGGAGTCTCTGTTATTCTCCTGAAAAACTAGCTATTTGTTGAATAATAAATATGTTGGTGAAACCAGTCCAAAAGGAGCTGCTAATTTTCCATGTAAAGATGGCTACATAAGTAAACAAAATTAACAAAAAAATCCAATTCATCCAAAAAACTTGTCTAATAGTTTTGGAAAATTGCTCAAACCTCTTGAAGATTTGTTGGATATGTTGTTGGATTAGCCTCTGGGAGTTGAATTTCTTCTCCTAGATTCAGCCAGACTGGAACCATCGCTGGCACAGGAGGATCCAAAGGGTTCTCATTGCTTACTACTGAGTAGAAGGTTGAAGGGAGCTTTGACCCAACTGAATCATTAGAATTCACTGGTTGTTGAGGATGGTTAAAAGGATTTACTAGTTGTTGCACCATTTCTCCAATCTTCCTAGTATTCATGTTGATCCCACGAAGTGCAATTGTAATATTTTGATTGTGTATGAGTTCTTGTTGGTGAAATTGACCCTAAAAATTACCTAATTCATCCCGCAACCCCTGATTTTACCTTTGAAAATATCTGATATGAGATTCTATTCATTCTTCCGTGCACCTAGCATACACACGCAGAGAGAGAAATTGCTCCCTCAATTCCTCTAAAACCCAGTACGAGCAGGTGCAAGGGACTCTAGATCTCCACCACATGATGGTGAGAGAGAAGAGAATCAAGTTTCCCTATGTTCTGTTGTTGAAGTGAAAAATGAAATCGGAATGGGGATGAAAAATTAACCATAATTTTGAGAGAAGGAGCATCTGCACACTCTTGATGGAACAAGGAAGAAAAATTATCCATGAGCCGACAAGAATTCGCAC
>JASDQU010880576.1:10783-33525 GCA_032191745.1 Picea mariana
GAATGCTCTCAAGATCCATAAAGCTCTACATTATTTGAGGATTGTGTTGCTCTCCAGCCTGTGTGAAGAGGCTTACTATTGAAGCTCTGATACCATGATAAATTGTGAAGCAAGAAATGCAGAGAGAAAAGAATAGAACAGAAAACAGTATATTAGAATATAAGAAGAAGAGTACAAAACGAGTACATGAAGAAGTTTTGAAGTAGTAAGTACTATGCAAAGGAAAATAGCTGAGCTAAATAGGCTCAAGCAAATCAAGAATATAAAGTACAGCTGGCCAGGACAGCTGGCAGTGTACAATCAGCCTGTTGAGGTTACATTATATTTAACATGATGGTCAACAACGATTCAAGCCGCAGATCTGATCAGAACGCTAGTGTCACGGTGATCTGTATCCAACGTTTCTTCAATAATTCTGTTCCTTTCGGCCTGAACCCACCTGCCCTCGGAATTCTTGATCAGTCCTTTGTTGGCATCTTGCCACCAGGAGGGAGGAACCTGGTAGTGATCCTCGAGAAAATCGCATGACTTGTTCACCAGAGCGGGGTCGCGGCCGGACGAGAGATGGAAGTGCTGTCCCGGGCCATGGTATCCGTCGAGGAGGTGCAGATAGGCCTCCAGATTATGAAAGCAGCACAGATTGTGGGTAAGATTAGGAAAGCTGGAGATCTTGCTGTTGGACTTGAGGAAGGGAGAATGATTATGATCCAAAGCCAGCTCCACCCCGACGTGATAGTAACTCCACGGAAGTTTATCAACCCACTTCTTCATGACGTGGAACTTCTCGTTGAACAGAACACCGGGGACCTTGGGCACGCCGTCGTGCACGTTCACCATCCTCAGAAACTTGAGCCCCAGCTCCTCGCACCGATCCTTGAACGCAGCGTTGCCCACCCTCGGCCCTCCGAATGAGAACACCGTTATGGGAATCGACTCCGAGTCACCCAACCCCATCTCTGCCACATCATACGCACTCAACATCGCCAGCGCGCTACCCAAGCTGTGCCCCGTCATCGTTATGCTCAACTGCTCGCCTCTGTATTTGTCAAGCAGGCGCCCCAGTTCCGACAGGACTTGATCCCTGGCGTTGCTTTTACAATAAGTGCAGTCACGATCCAGTGCTGTGTACAGATTCAAGAACCCCGATTCCACCTTCAGCTCAGGATGCGGGTGCACGTGGTTCATCTCCGCGGGCCTCAGATAATCCATGAGGTCAGCGATCCACTCCAGATACGTCACAGTTCCCCTCCACGCGACCACGATATCCCTTCTTCCCAGCCTTCTGATCTCCTTTTCGTCCGTAGCCACGGCTATGAATCCCATCCAATTAGCATGAGTGCTCCACTGCTTCTCCACTCGTGGCCTCTGAAAAACCCCTGGCAGATTGATTTTCGAAGTCGCGTACAGATATTTGGTTACTCGGTAGCCGGAATCCGACAGCCCAACGCCTTGGAAGAGCTCCCTGAGATTATACTTGCAGCCGCCGCAGTATTTGGAGAATGGATCGAAGTCGAAACTATCGTAACAGGCCTGGGCGAACTCTCCATACCTGATAATCTCCTTCCGCAATATGTCGTCCATGGGATCCAGCAGATTTTCCCAGTCGTTGGCGCCCTGGATTTCCTTCCATATCTCCGCCAGTTTCATCTTCGGTTTCGACGTCTCGCCCACATTAATTACCTTCCTAATTTCTTCCTTGTCTTCAGCATCCAGCTGCGTGCTCGGCAGGGACTCAGTCCGGGTCGCTATGCTTCTGATAGGCCGTGCCCGATTAATCTGCCATGAAAGCCTGTGGCGCGAGTGGGACGGAGCCGCCGATACAGAAATTAGAGCATGGCAGCGTAGCATACCGGGTTTGGAAACATGAAAAGGCAAATCCAGAGTGAAAGGGATTGCTGGGGAATCCATGCTGCAAGCAAAGAAATCACGACAGATGACGATCGGCTGGGAACATGAGGTGCAGCCAACAGTGTTATTATTTAGTTATTTATAATAGTTATTAGACACCCTTCTTCGCAATTGGGTTGCTTTGAAAATCCCAAAACGCGGATAGGTGAGTATATAAAATTTCCTTGTTTTCAGAACGCGGATAGGTCGAGACTCGACAAGAAGATGAACACATCGTCAGATTGTGCCTGCCACTGTTAGTATCCACACATGTGAGTCAATTGCATTGGAAGTTGGAAAAAATGCCGGACATTATCATTGGATTGGATTAGTAATTTCCATCAATCATTTTATAATCTTCAGCGCAATCAAACTGCCAATCAGCGTTGTCGCTTCAGATTCTTCCGCCACCAACTTCGGTTCAGCGTTGTTGGCGGGGAGAAACGACGCTAGCTTTAGCGTCAGCTTAATACGTATTTAAGTCCACACGTTGTCTTGATTCATTGGCCAACCTCTGAAACCAATAGCAATGGGGATCTAGCTGAAACTCAAGAGCACGCTGGAGTCTTATTAAGAACTTTAAATAAAGGGATGTCGAATCGTAATCTGATGAGAATCAGAAGCAGTTAAAACTCATATTTTCGTCGGATCGTTTCACCCTTTTTTAAGTCGGGAGAAACGACACCAGCCTTACCGTCAGCTAAATAGGTATTTAAGTCCACACGTTTCCTCTGGTTCATTGGGCGACCTCTGTAACCTATGGGGATCTAGCTTAAACTCAACAGAGCATGATGGGGGTATTTTTAAGAAGTTTAAAACTATCACATTTGCTAAATCGCTGAGGGTGAATTCTTAAGTTTGTTAATCATTTGAATGTTGCAATTAGATGGTCACATGGTGATTTTTTAATCATATTAAGTAAATGTTAAAAAGTAAATAGGTTAACAGAGGCTTTTAAAAATGCTAGAAAGTTATGAACATGAGATCTTCTTCATTGATTTGCAAGGACGACTAAGATAATGCTAGCATCTTCAATTCATATCCATACGATTGAAATTTATGGTTAAAAGATCATTAAATGTGCCCATTGTCAATAGTTGTACCCATTTCGCCCTAATAAAGGGATGTCCAGTGGTAATCTGATGAGAATAAGAAGCAATTTAACCACAGATAATTTCTCGATGAGTAGCACGTTTTCTAGATGAATTTTGCTTGTCAATTTTCGCTAGTTCATAGAGTTAAGGTGTGGGTTTCATTTGCTAGGCAATCAGAGTTCAATATCTTTATAGTGTGTTTAGTCGAGAGGAGACTCCAAAAATCCTACCCATGTTAAGGGATGGTGCAGCCCAGACTGGGTGTAATCCTGGGTTATTTTGACTACTAAGATGCCCTTGGTTTGTGGTTTCTTAGCCAAAGGTTGAAATGAGTCTCCTAACTGGTTGGCTACTTCAGTTCTAGAGTTCATTTCATAATGTTTGATTTAAGTTAATAGTAATTTACTAAGTAATGCTACCTTTTATTCTAAGACAAGCTTTTATCATAATAAAATTTAACCTCAAATTTACCTCACATCATTTAGTTTAAGTTCTATTTGAGTGGGTCTAATGATTAGAATATGTTTCCTCTTTGAAGATTACAAGTTCAAATTTAAAGGGATAGAATAAGTGCCTCTTAAAGAGGTCTCTTACACTAAATTGATATCCAAATTAATATTTAGCTTAGTCATAAAAATCTCTTATCCTACAAATAAAAAAATCTCATATACTAATTTAGTGTATCTATAATTTTTATAAAAAAAATAAATTATTTTTCACTTTTATTAAATATTTTAAATCATAAAATCTCTCAATAATAATTTGAGCTTTGATTTAGGATTTAGGTCAAGTGTAATCTATCAGGGATTTCAATACACAACATCTAGTTTGAGGCAAAATGGTATAAATGATTGATGTATACCTTAACTCATTGGTCCAACGACGGCGCCTGGCAAGACTCAACACATATATTCTAACAACTGTATAGAAAAAGAAAGCAAGTTTTCACTCTTACCAAATAAATTAATTCAAGTCAATTTATTTTCACTCTTACCAAATAAATGAATTCAGGCCAATTTATAAAAGTCGATTAATTTATAAAAGTAAACATTCAACAACAAAGACATTTATCATTTTGCTTGACAAAATAAATATATTTATTTAAATATTATAAAATTTATTTCAATTCATAAACTTGTATTTAATATTATTTTCAGCTGAATTATCTTCCAATACAGTCTATGTCCGGAGCACCAACATAACTGAATTATTTATTTGAGGAATCTCCTTGTTTAGAGGAGGAATCTGCTTCTCCGATTTTGTTGAATAAATAAGATTTATAATAATAACAGTATTAATATAAATGTATAATTTTTAAATGTAATTATTTAATACAAATTAAATTAAATTATAATTAGTGTATATAGTGTAACAATTTACATCATGATGAATTGTCTTTTTTCAATTAGATTTTATTATATATATTAAATTCAATAAAATTTAGAAGAACCATTTCAATAATAAATATCAATTATTAAAATTATATAACCAATTCTACAAGAATTTATTAAGATGTCAAATATATTTATATTTTTTTAATTAAAAAATTATAACTAGATTTTAAATAATAATATTTAAAAAAAAAAAAATTCAAATCATATAAAATTTAAACTAACCCCTTACCTTGTTTACATGAGGAATCTTCTTCTCGGATTTTTGTTGGATAAATAACATTTATATAATAAGATTTTGGTGAATTGCATTCTTTAAAAGAGACAAATCATATTTACCCATTAATTATTTATGATCTTATCATGTATAATCTTATTGTAGTCCAAATTTTCCAAATTTATTAAGATTTGAAATTTTTTTAGTTATATTTTTTTTTTTTTTTTTAAATTTGATAAAAAAATTCAAAAATGTGTTGGAAATATTAGAATTGCATAAATGTAGCGTGATAAAAGGAAAAAAGAAAATTAAGATATTATAAAGATGTAATCAACCCTAATTTAGAAGATCAAAATTATCTATATGTTTTGCCAAGTGTAAAGAAAAAAATAAGCATAGCTAAGATAAGAACAAATTCTCACGAGTTTATAGTGAAAGGGGTTGGTCAATTCCTAAAAATTTATGGGATGAAAGAGTGTGTCACCTTTGTGACACTAAGAAGATTGAAGATGAAAAGCACTTTCTTTTAGATTATCCAACCTATACCCATATTAGATCTCATTTTCAAAATATTTGTCACATTACCAACCTTCCTAACCTCTTAACTCAACAAAAGTACTGTGATCTTGGAAAGCTTCTCTTAATGCTTTTCGAGCACAGAAACAAAATTCTAAAGAATTACAAGTAATCACTTGCCCTCTTAAAATTTGATAAACCAACTTAGTGGATGTTTAATCATCATCCTCATCATCATAATAAAAATATAATAATGATTTAAAAAAAATTTAAATCTATTTATACAATTTTTTTTAACAATAAAAATTTAAAATTTAATAAAAAAATTATATAAACAAATTACAACTATGATATTCTTAAAATAAAAATAAAATTCCAAATCATATCATATTTAAATTTCTATTTTATTATCTATTTTTTCCTACCAACTCTAGTGAAGCCCAAGAGACAATACCGAGTATTTTAACAATATAACTGACTCACGATTTGACGCAAAATATTGCAAATCATGACGCATGGTGTTAAAGTCAACCTGGACTATTAATTTTATAGAGGTAATGAAAATGATGTTGACTATTTACAAAATAAATGGGTAAGCTTCTCCCAAATTTGGAATCTCGTGCAAATCTTGGTGTAAGTTGTACCTAATATGTACGTAAACAGATTTGATTGCATTCAACTTGATAAGATGGAATCTCACTTTATACATCATGTGGTCCAAATAATATATAAAAATAATTTTGGTTCGATTGAACTTGTTAATATGGAAGTCTATGTTATATATAGACATGCGATGTAGGTGTGTAAATGTTTTTTTAATGGTTCAAGATTTGTTTAGATTTGTCTTAAATTTGATTTTTTTGGTTATTCAAAATCATTAAAGTAAAATTGGTATTTTTTTTATTTAAAATTCAATAAAAATTATTTTGGATTAATGGAATTGCATATATCAATTGTTAACATTGCAAAATTAAGTTGTAATATGGATATTCGATGGAATTGCATATATCAATTGTTAACATTGCAAAATCAAGTTGCAATAGGGGTATTCAAAGGTGTTGAACCCATTTCTACTTTAAAAACAATGGTTTGAACAATCCCAAATCATGATTTCAACAAAGATTTAATGATCGGATTCTTGTGATGACAAATTGAAAAAGTTCAAATTTGAAAAACGTTTAGTCTTGATCCCAATAGAAAAAGTAATTAGCTTATCATACTTAGAATTAAGAGAAAACCACACAAGTGGGGCTACGCTCACAAACTATTATTGAATGAGGATAGATTACATCATAATATAGGAAACAACTCTACTTAGTCGGTTACAACAAACACCTTGAAATTAGGATCTACATTAAACAGGAGGTAGAGTTCATCTACGTAACTCTCTAGTCCTCCATTATTTCCAAGTCTCCCCCTTAATGGAGAATGGATTGACTTCTACACCTAACATTTCCCTAAACAACTCAAACTTAATATTTCCAAAAGGCTTAGTGAAAATATCAACAACATTTTCACTAGTATTACAATACATAATTGCTATTTCATTGGACTGCAATTCTTCTCTAACAAAATGAAACCGAGCATCAACATGTTTCGTCCTTGCACGATAAATCGGATTATTCGCCAGCTTGATTGAACTTTGATTATCACATTTGATCATTGTAGGTTCCTTTTGTTCTTCTCCAACATCTTGAAGAAGTCTTCTCAACCAAATAGCTTCACAAGTTGTTGCACACAAGGCTTTATATTCTGCTTCAGTAGAAGACAAAGATACTATAGGCTTCTTTTTAGTGCTCCATGAAGCAACCCCGGATCCAATGCCAAACACATATCCAATAATTGATCTTCGATCATTCGGATTGCCAACCCAATCAAAATCTGAGTAACCTTTCAACTCAACATCAGATGCATCAGTATATTTAATACCATAATCAAGTGTTCCTTTTAGATACATGAGTACCGCCTTTGTTGCATTCCAATGGCTTTCTTGAGGTTTCGCCATAAACTAACTTAACACACTCACAGAATATGCAATATCAAGTCTGGTTGTGGTGAGATAATTGAAACTACCCACCATCTGTCTATGCATAGTGGCATTCACTTCCTTTGAACCATCATCACAAGAAAGTTTCACATTCTGCTGCATAGGAACAATAGAAGATTAAAACTGATCCATTTAAAATCTCTTAAGTACTTCTATGACATACTTACTCTGACAAACAAAAGTTTGGCCTGCATTTCTCCGAACTTCAAGACCTGGGCAGTAATATAACTCACCAAGATATTTCATTTCAAAAACTTGTGACAACTGCTCCTTGATTTCATCAATTAATTTCCCTGCATTTTCTGTAATTATTAAATCGTCAACATATAAGGAAATCAATACTATATACCCATGCTCATTAAATTTGGTATACAGATTTGGATCACTCTTGCTCCTCATAAAACCCTATTGAAGAAAGAAAGAGTCTATCTTCTCATACCATGACCTAGGTACATGTTTTAGTCCATACAATGCTTTTTTTAACTTACACACTGAGTGTTCTTTCCCATGTTCCACAAACCCTTCAGGTTGAGTAAGGTAAACCTCATCCTTTAACTCACCATTCAAAAATGCAGATTTAACATCTAGTTGGTGTAGCTTCCAATGATACTTTGTAGCTAAAGCAATTAACAATCTGATAGTATTCAATTTAGCTACTGGTGCAAATGTTTCAGCATAATCAATACCTTTTGTTTGTGAATACCCCTTTGCCACCAGTCTAGCCTTATATTTGTCTATACTACCATCTGATTTAAATTTGGGTTTGTATATCCATTTGCATCCAATAGGCTTTTTATGTTTAGGCAATTCAGTCAATTCCCAAGTATTATTTTTCATTATAGATTCATATTCTCCCTCCATTGCATTTCTCCATTCATCATGTTCATTGGCTTCATCAAAACTCATGGGTTCTATGACATTTGAAATGCTACTCATTAGGACATAGTCTCTATACCTCTTAGGGAGTCGAACATGTCGTGAAGATCTTCTCAACTAATTATCTTCCTCCCCACTTTGTGAAGATCTATCTTCACCACCAGGTGAACTCTGACTGGTTGAAGTGTCCATATCACTGAGTCCTTCTTGTTGTTGTTGTTTTTGCGGTAGTTGTTGTTGCAATTGTGGTTGTTGTTGTGATGATTGTTGTTGTTGTTGTTGCTCTTCTTTAACTCCTTCATCAAGAAGTCTATGTCATTCCTCATGACTGTTGTCGTCACGATTTCATGTTTCCTGCTCATGGAAAAGTACATCTCTACTCGCAAATACTTTGAGAGTAGAAGGATCAAACAATTTGTGCTTTGAATTCAGAACAATACCCTATGAAAATACATTTAATGGCTTTAGCATCCAATTTCTTCCTATTCTACTTTGGAATATGTGCAAAAGCCTTACACCCAAATACTTTTAAATTATGAACTGCAGGTTTGGAACCATGTAGGGCTTCGAAAGGAGTAATATTATCAAGACACCTTGTTGGAATTCTATTCTTTAAATAAATTGCAGTATTTATGGTTTCAGCSCAAAATGCATTCGAGAGATTCTTACCTTTCATCATACTGTGTGCACACTCTACCAAAGTTTTGTTTTTCCTTTCAGCCACTCCATTCTCTTGTGGAGTGTGGGGTACTGTAAATTGKTGTACTATTCCATGATCTTTGCAATATTTGATGAAGTCCCCTGATTTATACTCTCCCCCTTGATCTGAACAAAGGATTTTGATGGATTTTTCTGTCTACTTTTCCACCATGGTTCTGAATTCCTTAAAGTACTCAAAAACATCACTTTTTCTTCTAAGGAAATAAATCCAAGTGTATCTCATGCAATCATCAATAAATAACAGAAAGTAAAATGCACCTCCTAAAGACCTAGTTTGCATAGGCCCGCAAACATCAGTATGCACAAGATCTAACACATCTCTCTTTTTCCTATCAAGATTAGAGGGGAATTCATCTTTGTGCATCTTTCCTAATGCACATCCTTCACAAGCAATATTCTCATTCTTTATAATGGGAAGTCCTTCAACCATATTATGTTTTTGTAATAACAATAAATTAAGATGATTGATGTGGCCATACCTTTGATGCCAAAGACTCTCTGTTGGCATAGTTGCAGAAGTCGATGCGTGATGTGATTTGCTGGTAACATCAAGTTTGTATAGGCCTCCTGCTCTGACTCCCGTTGCAACAATTTTGAATTGGTCCAACAGATCCTTCACTATGCAATAATTTTTGAAGAATTCAACCTTCAAGTTCTGATCTGTAATGGTGGACACAGAGATAAAAAAATCTTTATCCCTGGCACATAAACAACATTGTGAATGTGACGAATAGTATCATTTGGCAATGTTACTAGAATGTATATGTATCCCTTGATCTGATGAGTGCGGTCATCTCCAAGATATGTGATGGCTCCATTATGTCTTTCTTTAAAATTAGTATACCACAACTTATTACATGTCATATGTATTGATGCTCTAGAATCCACAAACCAAGCATCGTTATCATCTGTTTCAGCAGATAAAGCAACATTGGACACAAATAGTCTAAGATCTCGTGAATCAAAATTTGGGGGTTCATCAATATCATCACTAGTAATAAACAATCTAAGATCATGATATGAAGATTCTTCTGCATAATGACCTATATGTTTTCTAGGTTTATTCCTAGCCTTGTCACTCTTCTTCTTATGACAGTCTCTAATAATATGTCCAAGTTGACCACAATAAAAACAACTCTTTGACTCAATCTTGTTAGAGGGAATACCTTGATTCGACCTTGAAGATTGTCTTCTTTGCGATGAACCGCCTCTCTACGATGAATTGCCTCCTCTGGCTCTTTCTCCTGATCTCCCACTCGGGGATCTCTTATTTGACCACAGTGCCAAATATTTTTTCCAAGGCTTCAAATTCGATCACCTCTCTTCCTCTTGTAGCAAAATACCTGTCAATTCTTCAAAAGTAGGAGGTTTCTCCCTTGCTGCGAGACATGTTATGAACATCCGATAATCTTCTAGCATACCATTTAAGGTAATAGTGACAAGATCAATGCTGTAAACTGTTTCCCCTTTATTTCCTAGATTATCTTTCACCTCTTTAATGAGACCCGAAAATGAACTAACAAATTCATTTCCATCCATCTTAATGCCCAGAAATTTAGTTTTCAGGAACAGAATACAATTTGTGTTGCTAGTTTCATATAAATCTTTAAGCGTTGTCCATGTTTCAGCAGAAGTGTTAGCTTCTCTAATATGTGGAATTATGTTATCTTTAACAAACATATGCAACAATAGCTTGGCCTTGTTTTTGCACTTCTCCCAATCTTGGATCTGTGTTGTTGTCGCACCGACAACCGCATCAGGTTTTGCTTCAGTTCCCTTCGCAATGGTCCATACACCATAGCCCTCCATTAGGGTCTGCATCTTGAATTTCCAGTAAATGAAATTAGAGCCATCTAATTTGTTAGCTTCGTTGAGGTAGGTCTCTGCTAGAGGATTCGCCATCTCTGCAAGTGTCTACTCATCCAACCAGACAATGGATCCTTGAATCACCAAACACACTTCAATCTTGAAGGCGGTGAATCACCAAGAATATGCAACTTGTCATTGCTCTACCTTCAGATCCACCAATCTGACTTTACCTCGGCTCTTAGCTTTGCTTCAGATCAATATACACCAGAAAAAACTCATGCTTGAAGACTTGTATAGCCATTGGATCCATCGATCCGATAGGCAGCATACAACACCCTTAGGCTAGGAATGCATATCGTATGTGGAATTAACTCATGCTTCCCAACACTAGCAATACATACGACACCATTCATGATTTTGTGTGTACACGGCTGCATTGATACACCAACAACAAACGAAGCAAACACAACTCTTCCATACATAATGCCTTCTATGTTGTCCTCGCAAGCTCATGACTCAACAATTAACAATTAACAAGCTCACGAATTTGGAGTGGATTCCCGTTTGTATAGGAGCGGATTGTGAATCATGACAATCGCTCTATCCCTGCGTAAGAGAGATGAGCCTAAAACTTGCAGAAATCAAAACCAACTTGCGCCAAACGGGCAGCAAAACGAAAATCAGTGCACAAATCGTAACGACCATAGTGGATTAGAAAAACGACAAATCACTTAACCTCTAGTTTACTCTCCTCCACACACTACTGCAGCTGGTAGTATGCTTCTCCAATCGTCTAGAATCTCGAGGTGATCTTCCACAAACTCGCGCTTTCCTTTGAAGTTTGTAGTTCCAATCTTTTCACACTTCCGAAAAATGTAAATAACAAAAGCCACATAAATAAATCAGATTTTCTCATGGTTCTTCTCTGAAACTCGTGATTCAGCAAAAACCAACCTCACGTAGAAAAAATTCACGCTCCAATGGTGATTCACGGATCCTAGTCCACTCCTCCAAGAAAAATGGTCCTCGCGGGGTCTCCATGGCCTCTCACTGTGCCCACGCTTTCCAAAAGAATGGTTGATGCTCCTCAAACTCGTGAAGGGGAGAGCTAGCACTCATGTACTATGGAAGGGGGTGCACTAGCAACGCTCTAGGAGAGTTGAGGGGGAAGTGCTCTTAGTTGCATACAACCGAAGCGTCGGGGATCCAAATTTTTCAATTTCATAAGTGTGAGGGCGTCGACACTCCTTTAACACTCTAAAGTGGAGCACTGATGATTTTTCCAAATCAATTCGAGATCTTTCACTTTGGATCTCGCCTCAGAGAGCCAGTTCTCTCGGATCTCCAAGGTGGGCTCTGATACCAACTTAGAATTAAGAGAAAACCACACAGGTGAGGCTACACTCACAATCTATTATTGAATGAGGACAGATTACATCATAATATAGGAAACGACTCTACTTAGTCGGTTACAGCAAACACCTTGAAATTTAGATCTACATTAAACAAGAGGTAGAGTTCATCTACGTAACTCTCTAGTCATCCATTATTTCCAAGTATCATGTCCATACGAGAGACATACATGATCGACGCTCTTCTATTAATCTATCCATACATCATGGAAATAATCATTTTTTTGAAAGTTAACGTTGGTTTTCTTAGAGCCTTGGTCATGGCAACCTGCTTACGTCTGCACCTACACTCTCATTGAAGGCTCTTTTGTGTTTGCATTTATTGTTGGAGTTGTATCGCATTCACTACACATTGGGGAGCTTGCTCGCTAGTTTTTGTTGTTTGGAGCTCTTGTTTTTTGTTTTCTTTCATGGCCCAACATTTGTAGTTTGACCTGCAGTTATTGTTTGAGAGTTATAGTTTCTTCCATGGCTTCAACTTGGTTGTTTATGATTTCTTAGCTAGTTTTACCCTAGCATTAACATCTAGTTTGTTTGGCATTGTGTCTAGTTGCAAGGTGGTGATGGTTGGGGTTGAGCAATGATGGTCACAATGTGGTGGTGGTTGGGTGACATTGTGCCTCGTTTCTTGGATCCTTGCCCAAGGAAACAAGGTTGTGTCTACATTTGTACTCGTATTCAAGGCTCTACCTAGTGTTGCATCAATTACTAGAGTGTAGCTTGGGTTTCATTTCCTATTTTTGTTCCATTTCTTATTTCTTGTCGCAATGGTGGTTTCATCTTGTTTTACATTGTAGTGATGGTAGTTAACAATAGGGTTTCAGTTCTTGTTTGGTTGTCCAATGGCATCATGTAGTGGTGGCAATGGGTTTTTGTTTGCACTACCTGCGAATTGATACCTTGGCTTTCAAGTGTATTCAACGTTAGAATTTGCAGTGGGAGGTTGTGGCATTATTTTTTTTTTTTTGAGGTTGGGTTTCCTTTCTTGTTTGGATTTGGTTTCTTGTTTGGTTGTACCCCATATAATGACCAACATCAACCACATGGACAAGTACCCATCCATATTTTCCTTTTCAAACCACTAGTTTTGGTTGCCTAGATATATAATTTAGTGTTGGTGTGATGGTTTTTGATTAGTTTGTTTCCTGAAAATATGGATTGCATGGCATTAAATTTGTTGATTCGATATTAAGATTGCTCGTGTAATGTCTATGAGTGTTGGTTGGATGTTTTCATGAGAAAAAAGAAAAAATAGTCAAGTTTATGCTCTGAATTGTTTTACTTAAAAAATAAATAGACAAAGTTCAATTCTTGGCAAGGTTTAATTGTAGTGAGTTATGGTTTAAATCTTCATCTCTATTTTTCAGAATTTAATAGTCGTTATGCCTCTACACTTGAAT
The DNA here is from genome assembly GCA_032191745.1 of Picea mariana. NCBI lineage: Eukaryota > Viridiplantae > Streptophyta > Pinopsida > Pinales > Pinaceae > Picea > Picea mariana. The sequence continues at coordinate 24,153 of JASDQU010880576.1, forward strand.
GATTTACTAAAAAAAAGTGCAAGAGAGATGGGATTCGAACCCATCCTGAGGCCTTGGCCCAAGCCTCCTAAAAAAATATGCATTCGTTTTTGAAGGCCAGGGGTTTGAAACCTTGACCTCACCCTTCTTCCTCCCCATATCCACTCAACAAATTATGAAAAAGGGGGAAAATGAAGGGGAGGGGATCAAACCCACAACCTCCCCTTCCCTTTTCTATAGTTTAAAACTCATTCAAAGTGGGTGGTAGTCCCGCCCATTTCGCCGACCACACACGCAAGAAGCCACCTGGCTGCCACTTTGAGCCATGGCCCCCGTCACCTCTACAACTTACCCATTACTCCGCACTACCACTTCTCCGCCATCGCACCACCGACAGTGGCGCATTTTTTGTTTCTTCGCTCACCCACCGCTCTGCTGCCTCCTCCATCGTTCGCACACTTGAAAATGCCAAAGGAAAGGGCGGGGAGCTGTCCCACCACCCGAGCGGAGCCACCACTGCCCAGTCTTTCCTCCGCCAAGGTGTATTATTTTGAGTTTTGTATAGTTTGCATAGAGTTATAAACTATATGTTTTTATTATGGGGTTATAAATTATATGGGTTCTCATATACCAATTTAGTGTGGCTTAGTATTGACCTTAAAAATAGATTATTATTATTATTATTATAGTTTTTTATTTTTAATTTAATTTTGTTATTTTGTTATTTATATTTTTAATTTTGTTATGTATGTGGTAAAATTAAAATTTATAATAAATAATTAAAAATAATTGTTAAATAAACTTAAAAATGATTTTCAAACTATATATTAAAAATTGTGTTTCCCCTTAAGGAAACTGGACAAACTAATTGCATAACTTCTTCACCTCGAAAGAAAATTTTCTCCCATAAATAGTTAAGACGATCACAACAGAATGTAGATCACATATATAGTGGTCAAACCCTCGAACACACCCTAGAATTTCAATCAAAATTCCAGGAGTGATAGGGACTCCAATTTGATCCAGGAATAAGTGTCGGAAGGGGGGCTAATTGGAGGCCTTCAGGGAAAAATTTCATCGAACGAAAGGAGACCCATTTCAAATATATCCATGTAGACCTATATGAACCTATCAAATATGATTTTCCATCCATAATTTAGATTTAATTTCAAAATATTCCCCTGATCATTTCTCTAACCAACACTTTCCCATGACCTTTCCAAGGCCATATCTCGCTCATCCAGAGACCAATTTGCACCAAAGGAAAGGCATTGGAAAACCAGTAAGAATAAATACAACATGAAGACATAAAAATTCAAAATCATGGTTATTTGGTGTGGCAGACCAACCTTCCAAGTATTAAGGGCAGGGGCTCCCTATACCAAATTAGGCCCAAATTGAAACCCTACTTCACCAATCCGATGTAGACTTTTACATAGAAAAGGGGGAATAAAATCAGGTCCAAAAGCCTTACTTACTTCACCATTTCCTTACTTTCAACAACCAATGCCTTGATCCCTTCCCCTCTAAAGCAAGTCAAATTTTCCCCAAGCCATGGGCCTTCACCCCTAGTGAATTCAGTAGCCATTCTTGGCCTTTGGCACCTTGAATTCACAAATTTACAGTTGCAAAAATAGGGTCAATAATCAAATATTCCATTGGGATGGCACAAATACTAAGGCAAATGATGAGGTGGCATCAAATTTTGTCTTTTTCCCTCAATTTTTTTTTGTGAAAAGTTTGTTTCTTGAATGTTTTACTTTGAATAAAGTATTGTAAATATCTTTTTGAAATCAATGTGATTTGATTAACCTTTTTGCAAAAGACAAAAATTTTAGGGTTGGTACACTTGTCAATTTTTCACAAGTGACAAGTGTCTTGTGTTGGAAATACTGAGGGAGGGGGGGGGCACTAAATCAGTAATACCCTTATTCAACAATTAGCGATTACTTTGATATTTTATTAATTACCACAATAGATCAACAATGGACTTGTATTTCAAATCAATTATATAAATATAATTAATAGGAATTACAAGGTTTTATAAAGAATAGTGAAGGATGCCAATCCTTTTTAGAGCACCAACTCTAGGAAGCACAAATCCCCTTCTTCAGGGCACCAACTCCCTTTTTTTTTAGGGCACGAACCCTAGGAAGCACCAACTCCCTTGTCTTTAGATCACCAACCCTAGGAAGCACCAACTCCCTTGTCTTTAGGTCACCAACCCTAGGAAGCACCAACTCCCTTATCTAGTAAAGGATATGAATCCTTCCTTGCTCCTCCCTTCCACCCTCACTGCATAAGTATCATCAGTTCCTCTTTCTAGACTCAACTTCTGCTTTGATCTTTTGATATGGACTCTAGAGACACTTCTTCTTCATCGTTTTTTCTTGCTTATATAGTTTTCCAACTAGTGTGAGCATTGAAACATTGTGTTCTTTTATTTGGACCATCACACCTCTTCATTTAATTTAACAATAATAACATTTATTTTTCTCCATTATTATTCATACATTATCGTGAAAGATTTTCAATTTAGTGAGAGGGATTTTCATTAATCGATCACTGATATGAATCGATTTTGTTTTAACTTGATCCCATGCCTCTTTATTTCATTCTTAATTTACATTGATCAGATCTAAGATTTTTTATTAGCTTTTTAATGTATTGCAAGTATTGGATGACTTAAGATAAATTAGGACAAAGTCCAGATCCTATATGGTTCATCGTTCCTTCTTGACCGAGATAAATTTCTTATTTTGTCTGTTAAATTTTGCACATAAACACTTCAGGACCTCTATTCCATACGGCCACAGGCGGTGGCTAGGCGTTAAACCAAAACATGTGCTTAATCACTTATCAAGATCATCAGTCATGTTTTAATTGCACGTTGAGATGGACGGTTCTCATTCACTTCAGAACTTCGCCCTTCGGTGCTTTGGGTAGTTGCTGGTAAGAGAAACTAGATATCCCTGAAGGACATACTCCCAGAGTGACGTAGCTTGCTGACATCACTACTGATGTGGCACTGGCTGAGTGGCTGCCACATGTCACCTAGATTTTTGACTTACGTATACCTAAAGTGCTAACTGGACCTTGACACTTGTCACCACTTGATTGCGCCACATGTCCTTGCTGACGTGGTCTTGTTGGCATGGATCTCTTGGAGTGTCATATGTATTTTCCCTTTGGATCATATATCGGACAGTCTAGTTTTCACCTAAATTCTTGATCCAATGACCCTCATTCACTTCGGGACTTTGGGGCTCTGACCTTCGGGTGAACTTACATGTTTTAGACCCCTTTTCACCAAAGTGGTCTGCGCCGAAGTTGACCATCATTGGACTCGCCTATCCTGATCCAACGATCACCATGCATTTCCCATATTTGATGGCCCTCATTCACTTCAGGAATTCGGGGCTCTGGCCTTCGGGTGAACTTACATGTTTTAGACCCCTTTTCTCTGAAGTGGTCAGCGTCAAAGTTGACCGTATCCTTTCCTTTACACGATATGACGGTTCACTCCAGATCAATGGTTGACGACAGTTTGTGATTTTGAGGCTTCGACCTTCGGGTAAACTTACCTGTTCTTGGCTTCTTTTCGTCCAAGTGGTCAGCGTCGAAGTTGACCATTTCCTTTCCTTTACTATGATCTAACGGTTCCAATATTTCACTCCAGATCAACGGTTGAAAATAGTTCATGACTTCAGGGCTTCGGCCTTCGGGTAAAATTACCTGTTCTTGGATTTTTTTCACCGGAGTGGTCAACGTTGGAATTGATCGTTTCCTTTCCTTTACTGTGATCTGACAGTTCCAATATTTTCACTCTAGATCAACGGTTGACGGTAGTTCGTTGAATTTGAGACTCCAGGATATTTGTGGCTTACACTGTCCTTCCACTAAACTTGATCGGATGGTCAAGAATTCATCCAAAGTCCCTCCTTGATCTAATGGCTGGCGAAATTTTGTGAGTTCATTCCTCTGCCTTATCTCCAATGTCCTGAGACTTATGCTATCCTCCCTCTTGGCTTTGATCAATGGTTCTAACTAATCTGATGGTTGCGATTACTCCCAAAATTTGAATCGACGATTAGATTTCCACGATCCTTCACACAAGATTCTTCTATGTAGGCTCTGGCTTCTGCGTGATCTGACGGTCCAAGATTTTCCCAAGAACTATACCTAAAGTTAAGGAAGGAGGTTACTTAGAAAAAGTATATATACACCTCAAGAAGTCTCTCTTAAGTACATTCACACACATATTTTATTGAATATCTTCTATATGAGTAAGTGATCTATTAGTGAGTTTGTGATGGAGAAATATGAGGTAGAGAAGGAGAGAAAAGGTGAGAGTTTCAGGATTGCATGTGTGTTGAAATTTCTCTGAAGAAACCCTAGTTTGATTGACCCCCACGGGTCAGATAACTAGTGTCCTATGAGGCACCCTTGCGAGTTGTCTAGGGTTCGTCATGCGAGGTCCCATTAGACAACAGGTCTTAGTCTTGTGAGGACAAGCCATAATTGGGAGAATCCTTATTCTAGGTTGTTGATACCCAAGTTAGTCTATTTTCTTATGCATTAGGGTTTCTATAGGATCAGAAGTATGCTTATGGGCAGTTTTGAGGTTTATGCTTATGTTGTTATGGTACATGCTTGACACATGTCATGGTAGTGATTGTGCCTGGTACACCTTGGCGATGATATGAAACATGGTTTGAGGTACATCTTGGTTACATGTTGATGATGTGATGGTCATGCCTTTGGTATCTTGTTGAGGCATTGGTATATGTTTGAGGCACATATTTGGTGCATGGTGTGAGGCATATTCTTAATGCATGTATGAGGTGCATGTCTTGGTGATGTTGGTACATGTTGAGGTATACCTTAGTGATGTTATGGTACATTGAATAGTAGCACATATTGGCTATATTGGTATCTTCGTATTCTGTCTATCTTGGTTATGCTTGAGGCACTTCATTGATGATATCTTATGATGTACATGATATGGAACATGGTATGGTACATGGTTGATGCATGAGACAGTACATGGTTGATGTACATGGTATGGTACAGGTTGATTTACATGGTTGACGTACATGGTATGGTACAGGTTGATGTGCATGGTTGATACAAGGTGATGTACATGGTTGATGCATGAGACTGATCCAAGTGGATATCGATGGACACCCACTTTTTCCAGCTGGCTCAAAACAACTTTCTAGCAATTTTGATAGTTTACTATTTTTAGCAGTTTTCAGGTCCTGAACTTATGGAGCCGTTTTGAGGCCCTAAACGACATTTTTTGGGGTATGTTAGCCCACTAGTAAGATCTATCTGGAGTCCTTAGATAGATCTTTCCAATTGGATATCATATGCCTAAAGCGAAGATCGTATGCAAAAGTTACAACCCTGGGAAGTTGATGTACTAACTTACCCAAACGGGGCCCACATGACTTTTGGCACTTCATCTCCTAGGGTTAGGTTTTTGGATGTTCAGGGTTTTTGAAACTCATGTTTATTGTAAAAAGGCCTTGAGAGCCTCATTGTAATCATCTTCTTTCAAATGAGCACAACCGTCACATATCTTCTCAGAGATAAGCCTCCACCATTCCAACAAGCTTGTTTTTCGCTGCAGTTTACAGTTTCAGCTTATTTCCTTATTGAATAGAAAACCAGTTTTACTGTATCTCTGTTATTCTGTGTTAAGCATCTGGTAATAATTTGTAGTCATTTCATTCTACTCATAAATTCTGGATCAGTGGTATTAGAGTGGTCTGCTTCTTGTCGTCTTAATGCATGTTCCCAACGAGGTCGGAGTACAAAGAGTTGGGTCTCGAGCTTGTTTCTCTTGAGGACAAAATCTCTCGCACACCCAAGCGACCTCTCATGGAAGGAGAAAAGAAATATTATGGGTCATGATATCCTTTCAAATTTTTGATTGAGTAATCCCTCACGCACCAAAGGAACGAGATGATGGATAATTTCGCGCAAATCCTTCAGCGGCTACCAACAGGCGACACATCTTCTTCGAGCGGAGGCATCGCCCCCTTCAAGGTATAAAAAAACTTTGATATTCCTATTTTTGAAGGTCAGATAGACACAGATGTTGTAGACAAGTGGTTGAATCTACTAGAAGGGTATTTTTCTGTCCATAACTTTTCGAATAAAGAAAATATTACTTTTGCGCTCCTCAAAGTCGTTCCCCATGTCAAATATTGGTGGGAAACTTTTTGTGAGCAAAAGGAAATAGAGGAACCCTCATTATTTATAGTCACGACCACCTGGGAATCCTTCAGGAATGCTATTAAAGAACAATACTACCCTATCGGAAGTTATGACGACTTGTATACCAAATGGACCACACTATGGCAAGAAAGAGACCAAGGAGTGCCAGATTTCACAAATATCTTTCATACCTTATGCACCAAGATGGGTATCAAATATTCAAAGCAACATTTAGTGCTCAAGTATCGCGGTGCTCTGCATAGATACATCCAGACGGAAATGGAATTTCTAGACATCTCATACTTAGGTGTGTCCTACCGATATGCCGTCAAAATCGAGCAGAAGCTCAAACAAAAGATGTGACAATTTGGGTCGGGGAGCCCCTCACAACAAAATCCAGGAAAGGGTGGCCCCAACCCACAAAATAAAGGATAGAGAAAAGATAGACAGTATCATGACAACCAGTCCAAGCCGCAAGCAAGGAAGGACACCAAAAAGACAAAGAAAGATATTGGGAAGTGGTGCAACTTCCATAAGAGCCCTTGGCATAACACTGTTGACTGCTGCTCAATGAAATCGTTGGTGGCCGAAGTGAAAGCATCTGAATCAAGTGTGGGTTATGAATATGATTCAGAACCATAAAGGGGAAGACGAATCATTGACATGGAACCCAATTCCACCATTGCTACCACCAAGCTCCAACAGGGTGAATCAAATGAGCCAGAAGAAGGAGAGCGCCTCTTCCATTCACATATGTGGGTAAAAGGCACCCTGCTGCACTTCATCGTTGATCATGGTAGCCAGAAGAACCTCATCTCAGCAGAGGTCATCAAGCGGCTGGCCCTGCCAACAATGCCGCACCCACAACCCTACACCATTGTATGGCTCCGCCAAGGAAGCGATCTCCGCGTTAGCCAACAGTGCCGACTATCGTACAACATCAAGCCCTTCAAAGATGAGGTATTGTGTGATGTTTCTCCTCTCGAAGTTTGTGATGTTCTTTTGGGCCAACCTTATTTATGGAAATTTCATGCTGTGTATGAGTCTAAGTCTTGTAGTGTTATTATTACTTTGAACAAAAAATTGTATAGGATACCCAAGGCTGTCCCACCTAGTGCTATTTCCTTGATCTTTGCCAAGCAATGCAGGAAGGTCATCTCTCAGACGGGGAAGTTTGTCTTCTTTGTGATTCTCTCTCAGAATGAGAGAAAGATCACAACCACATCCAGGGTCTCTGCGACCGACCTCTCCACACAGCAGAAGCAAGTAGAAAAGGTCATGGAAGAATACTTGAATATCTTATCCTCACCTATCAAGGTACCTCTRCACTGCCAAGTCAAGCACTCCATCGATCTAACCCCCGACACACCATTKCCCAATGGGCCAGTCTATCGCCGCTCTTTGTTAGAGAATGAGGAGATCAAGCGACATATCCAAGAATTTCTCCACAAGGGGCACATCYGTCCCATCTCATCACCTTGCGGGAGCCCAATTGTGCTGGTACAAAAGAAAGATGGAACCTGGTGATTTTGCATTGATTACCGGGCTCTGAATAAAATCACAGTCAGAAACCGGTACCCGATTCCCCGAATCGATGACCTCCTTGATCAACTCATGGGGGACAAATACTTCAGTAAGATTGATCTGAAGTCTAGCTACCACCAGGTCCCGATAGAACAAAGAGATGTATGGAAGACCACCTTCAAGTCAAATGAAGGCCTTTTTGAATGGTTGGTCATGCCCTTTGGTGTGAAAAATGCTCCAACCACTTTCATGAGGATGATGGACGATATCATGTGACCATTCACCAATACTTTTGTAGTGGTGTATCTGGATGACATTCTCATTTACAACAAGACTTGGTCCGAACACTTGCAGCATATTCAGCAGGTTCTGCACACCCTGTGGCAGCACAAGCTATACACCAACTTGAAAAAATGATCCTTTGGCATGGACAAGGACCGTTACCTAGGATACATAATTGATCAACATGGTGTACATGTGGATCTAACTAGGATCCAAGTCATCCATGACTGGCTAGCCCCAACCACACTCACTAAGCTTCAGAGCTTCTTGGGCCTTGCCAATTTCTACCATAGGTTTGTGTTGGGATTCTCCCATATTGCATGGGCCCTTAGCCAAATAACTAGGGGTGGTGGTAAGGAGAAATTTGTGTGTGGCCGGCCCCAACAACAAGCGTTCGATGATTTGAAGCAGTGCTTGTGCTCAGCCCTAGTACTTTCACTACCAGACCTACAACAACCCTTTGAGATTGAGACTGATGCTTCAGACTATGTTGTGGGTGTCGTTCTCACACAACACGACCACCTTGTGGCCTATCATAGTGCGACACTATCATATGTTGTCCGTAAGTACCCTACTTACGACAAAGAAATGTACTCCATTGTGCAAGCCTGTCGCCAGTGGAGACATTACATTCTTGGGAGGGAGACAATCATCCACACTGATCATAAGCCACTACAATTCATGTAGACACAAGGAAAATTGTAGAATGACCACCATCAATAGTGGTCCACATACTTGCAACAATTCCACCTCAACATCAAGTATAAAATAGGAAGCACCAACCACGTCGCTGATTGCCTCAGCGGACCACCAGTCGTGACACTCACCACAATGCTAGACTCTTGCAGCCATGAGACCTCTAGATGGCCCCAACTTTATGAGACAGACCAAGACTTCGCCACCACCTACCAAATGTTGGGTGCAAAAGCAGTTGTTGATAATTTCCATCTTCTAGATGGGTTGTTGTGTCATCTGGGCCATATATGTGTTCCATCAAGCGAGCGAGCGAAGCTAATATGGGAACCTGTTGACGGGCGAAATAGTCCATCCGTCAACTGGGAGAGTGGAACCGGTCTGGGGTTGTCTAAATAACCCAAGCCGTTTGGTATGGACCACCCTGACGAGTTTAACGGCTCCGTTGGCCGCTCTAAGGTCTCCTAAAGAAACCAAAGAGAAAGGTTGATCTGAGCTAAGTGATCTAAACTAAGGAAACTAGAAACTAATAAAAACTAACTAAAACAAACTAACTAACTAAATGAAAGAAATTAAACTAAAACTAAGGAAACTAGAAACTAATAAAAACAAACTGAATTTACTACACTAATCTAACTACAAATTACTAACTACTTATATATACGCAATA
>JASDQU010880578.1:30107-42198 GCA_032191745.1 Picea mariana
ATGAATTTGACAAATATTGATTCTTCTAGACTCCCGAGGATGTGTGAGAAGAGAAGGGGGTACAATCCTTGGGTCGAGCAGGTTGAATGGAACAAGAGGTTATGGTTGAAACTGTTGCGGGAGTTGTGAAAATTGTATAATTTTTTTATCTTCTTCTAAGTATTGTGATGTAAAATTGTACATGTATATCAGCATGGTATTCTGCACCAAGGATGACACAAAATTGTAGGGGAGGGGGAATGTAACATCCCTACTATAATCCCCAATTTAGTAATGTGTAATGTACATATGATATATGGCTATGGGCCAAGTGATGTAATTATATGTGAACTTATATATCCAAACTAATAAATAAAATGTGATGCCATTTGTATATGGACATGGAAAGAGACAGTTCATTTATCCACAAGAGAGGAGGGTTCTAAGGGGGTTTTATTGATGAGTATAAATCCAAAATCCTTTTTCATGATATTTATTTATTTTAGTGAACCTATTCTTTCTTCCCTTGAGTGCATGAGATTCAAATCATTGAATAACTCTAAGAGGGTGGGTGTGAGAGTCACATTCCATAGTTATTGAGAGATACAACTGAGTACAATCATCTTGGGGAAAAGAATGAGTCAAGCAAGAAGGAGAAAAAATGGAGGAGATTTGTATGGGGATAGAGAGGAGGAAATAGACAATTTTTTGTGCATGGGAATGAGAAGACAACATAGGAGAGTGCATTGGATCTGGGAGGAAGCAATGGTGGACAAATTCCATAACTTTTTTGGAGTTGTTGAAGGTTGAAGAAGCAAGCTATGAGGTTTGCAGAAGAAGAAGGTTTTCAAGCATGTGGAGTGAAATCCCTGTGTGAGAGTTTCATTGGAGTAGTAAGTTCGTTGTTTTTATATTTCTTGGTAGTTTTCCTAGTAGTTGACATCCCTGGAGTCCCCAACAAAGAGATTCCTGGACAACCTATGCTTGAAGCCTTGATAAACGAATGATAGAGCTTGAGGAAATATGAGCAAAGAAGGGGTTACATTTCTTGGGCCAAGCAAGTTGAGAGGAAGAGAGATGAAGGAATAGACATAGTTGTGGGAGAATACCAGTGGGTCATAGGTAACTCAGACTATGAGTGGATAGTGGAGAGACACCCTCTTTTGTGGATTCTTATCCTCGGCTCAAGGGTGACTTTTTGTTGATATTTGGAACACTAAGTCTATTTTTAGGTGGAACATCCATCCCATGTAGCTGGTTGCACAACTAATATAGAAAGATAAGTGTGTCTACCTTGTTTTTATGTTACATTTATGGTTTATTTAGTTGTGCATTTACTTTGTGTGTGGAATGAATTTTATGTTGTTGTGCTGAGTAAATTAGTTGCACCCATGTTTATTTACCATGTTGTAGATTGATTTAGTTATTGATATCAAGAATGGTTAAATCTGTATGAATTAGTAGTTGGTAAGCTACAAGTTTTGTTTAGTCAAAAAAATTTGTGTGTTTCCATGGGTAATGTTCCTCAATGAGTCTGGGGAACATTACACTAAATGGTTTTTGCAAACCTACAAATGAAAATTGCTATGAAAAACTCATATTTCTATGCTTTCAGTCGGGGAATGTGTTATTTTTTAAGAAAAAAATAATTTTTAGGGGTTGTTATCGCACAAGTTGTAGGTTGGGAAAATCCTGAACCAACCAGCAAAATGGTGACAACTAGGAAAGCACCTACTCACTGTCACCTTAGGCAGGTGTTCCCGTCACTTTAGAGGTGACGTAGTCACCTCAATGGGGGGAATCTCAGTGACCCTAGGGGGGATTGAGATGGAAAATGAGATATATGGATGGATTCCCCTAAAGGTCAATTCTAAATGGTAGAATGAACTTGGAAGAGAGTCTTGGGAAAGGTTTAGGGTTGCCAATGCTTTGAGTGACCTGTCTAGAGTAAGATACCTACCCGAGACACAATGAAAAGCAAGTATACTTGTAATATGTTAGGTGGAAAAGAAAGCTAATCTTGTTGTCCCTAATTTCATCAACAATCAATAATATATATCAGCATATAAAAGATAATAAGGGCTGTAAAATAAGTGCTAAAATTCCAATTTAATAAGCACGAGACAAGCTAGTAAAGACTAGTTTAACTCAACAATGATAGAGCAATACTTTAGCACAAAAGAAAGGTTGTCACAAAAAATATAACTACAGTGATATTTATAAACCTTATGTCTGTAACAAACCAAGATTTATAATAGAAGAATCAACCAATGAAAATCACTTTAAACTAGCTCAAAAAGTGCGTTAGGGTTAGTAGTTTGTTAGGGAAAAGTTATAGCCAATTTCTAGGATTAGTTTAGGAGTTAGCTAGGGTTAGAGGGTTAGATTTATACAGCCCTAAAGGTTGTAGTTTAGTTTTGTAAAAAAAAAAATTTAATGAGTGACAGAGGATGCCTCAATGAGACAAGATATCTTAAGGCTCAAGGAACAATATCCATGTGAAAGAACTTCAAAAATCCAACTTTTCATGTTTGCCAATGCAACGACTAGTGCATTTGATTATGGATTAATGGGGTCAAAATAAATGAACTAGATCTACTACCTCCTTGAGGGTATAAATTATCGTATTTCCCAAGGGTAGTAACCTAGCTAGGGTTTAAAACTAAGGGGTATGTATCCTTATACTTCCTTAGCAAACCCTTGCAAACAATAATTCTATGCTTAAAATTATGGTGGAGATAAAGTAGGGGTGTATGCACTTATAATTCCTACTTATCCTTAGAAAAATCAATCTTGAGCTTGAATTACAAATTATAGAAACAAGTAAAAAGTCTTACCAATCCAATAGAAACAAGATAAACCATAACATGCCAATATAAACCACCACAATAGCTAGAAAATGACCTCCAAGAGCTAGCACATCATCATCATCAAGTCCATAACCAAAGAAACACCATACCATAGCACAAGATAGAAAAAATACTCAAGGGTAGTGAAAATTTCAGTCCTTAGCTCCTCACAATAGGAGAGTTATGATTCAAAATGAGATTTCAAGATCTCTATCTATACAATTTGTCTTTCACATAGTTTGTCCACATTAGCAAGGGTAAAACATAATATAAGAGGTCCACAAACCTTATCTTACCCCTTGCAACCAAATAATATTGAACAATTCACTTTAAATTCACTTTTACATAAAAAAAAACCCTAGAATAAGGTGATGTCACCCTTTTAGGGAACGTTTTGGCACTTTGAAGAAGTCATTGGGTAGGTAGATGCATGGCTAGGCCTCCAAAGGCCACTTTCCACTCATCCAAATCCCCTCTTGATGGTATTCAAGCTTCCTTCTTACAAAACATGCCACATGTCATTAAATAACTCCTTCACCACCAAAGCCTAGCCCTCTAGGTGACATCAAGCCTCCAAAAGATGATATTTTTCCTCTCCTAGGAAAAACGTTTAGCATGTGAGGGCTAGGTCATGTCATCCACAATGTATTCTAGGCCTCCAAAGACACGTATCTATCGTCTGACATGTGGGCCCTTGGCATCCAACATGTGGGCTTGGAGCCATGCAGAAGCCCAAGCTAGGATTTCCCCTCCAAAACTGTCCACCAACAAGGTCCTGCAAAATAAAAGAGTATGCCCTCCAAATATCTCAAGTCAAATATATCATGACAAGTGTAAACCACATCTAATAAGCAAGGAACCTAAACATGTGCATCAAAACTACCTCATCAAATTAAACAAATGCTCAAAACCTTATACAATTGAACAAGTTTAAGTATGAGAGGGGTTTCATGGGAGTCATATTGAGTAAACCAAAGCCCTCAAGTAGGGAATGCTCCCAAGGATGACCTCTCAAGGTCATGTAATGAATGATGAGGTGGAAGGGGTTTAGACTTCATAGGTTTTTGAGTTTCATGACATACAAGGGCTTGTATTGTCTCATTCATGGGTTCCTTTGTAGAGGGTGTGTGGCACCTTTGTTTGCAATGCACTTTTTCCAAGCCCATCTTCTTTCCATTCTTTATTTCATGTTTTAAGGAATGAGTCAAAGGCCATTGTCTTGGTGTGGTGTCTAGATAATGACAATGTCACTCACAAGTACCTTGCAAAAATGAGATGGCTAGCTCATGATGAGACCCCCTTTATCTCAGTTGTGTGACTGAGAGCCATTACCCTGGCTTGGTGACTAGATGATGGTAATGTCATTTCACATAGATACCCATGATCATGATAGGACGAATCATGATGAGACCTCCTATCCTCCATCTAATACTTTAAGAATTCATTATAATTTATTCTTGTAGGTTCCCTTTTCTTACAAGGAAGCATTTCATTGCTTTCTCGGGGGATCTTGGGGTGAAGCATCTGGAAGGTCTATATATATAGTATTTTATCTTTTTATCCAACAACAATTCCTCTCATCCATCAGCCCCTTGTTCCCATGGAATGAGGTACATGCCCTTTTGGGTCATTGAAGTCAAAGAACCTAGAAGAGGGAAATATGATGGGAATGTAATCAGCGAAAAGTGGTAAGTATGGTTGGGAATGGTACGATAACCCCTGAAGGGATCCCCAGTCACAAACCTTTCCAAATATTTTTCCACTTACTAGGAAATCTATGACACTCACCAAGGTGAAACAAGGTCAAAGGCATAATTTCCAAGTAGGCGCTCTATAATCAAAATTAGCTCAAATACAACATGATTAAATGCCTTAAATATTAGGGTGATTACCTACCACAATACCTGACTTGTATCGCATGGAGAAATACCAGAGGATAGTTGGTGTGGCAGATGCGCTGACAATGGATCAAATGTGGTGATGGAGCAGGATTTTGTATGTGCAAGTGGAAATTTTTTGTCATGTAGTTTCTCGACACTCCATATCTACAACCTGAGGGTCTCAAGACATGATCTCCTTAGTTATCCCACAAAATGGGGATAACATTTGGCTCTTACTTGGGGACATGTGCTCACCGTAGAGTGCATTATAGCCACAACATATCCCGATAGACCTGTTCCTACAATGAAAAAAAAACCATCAAATCTATGGTGGTTCTATCACCCTTCATCCATACACATAAGAATCCAAAAGATAAAACTAATCTAGAAAATAAAATTTTAGCATTTTACTTTTTTTTAAACTTCTAAACTAAGAATGAAATCAACATGCAAGTAGAGAAAAATGAAATGCATCTAAACTAAATGAGCAATCAAGATGTAAATGAAAGAAATCAAAATGACTTACATACTTACCTGGGGGCTTCAGGGCCCTAAAGATCAGGTGATAGATGATGTCAAGTGAAGCCATACAACCAATGCAACTAGTTGATCATCCCATCAAAGTAGCTCCCCATGTGCTTGATTATGTAAAACAACAAAGATAATTCAAGCACACAATGATCATGAGCATAAATATATATATAATCATGAAATGAAATGAAACTCATGGAGATGGATGGGAGGGAGGAAATCCTACTGGAAAGAATATCTGCAACTTTGATCATGCAAGGAATCTTTCTTGAAGTGATAGCCACAAGTTCGATCAATCCATCTCTGAAGGGGGATACTATATGTGGACGAAGGCTCATATTCATCTTCACTCAAAAAATCGTCGCTCCCTGAAGGTTGAGAAAGGTTAAGAGATCCCAAGAAAACCTATTGATTTCCCAAACAAGGGGAAATGTGGTAATGCATAGTCTCATGTCTAGAGAAAAATTCCTCCCTCAGATTTAGGAAACATTGTTTCTTTATCTATAAATCCCGACCAAAAGTATCAACATGAAATTTCTTCCATTTGGAAATGTGGACTTTATAATGGCTTGGGTTAGCCATGACCTAGTGTCTACCAGTATCTGAAAAAATGATTGAAAATCCTCACAGAACAAATCTGCATCCACCAAAGGGTACATGTCAAGGGATGACAGAATATCACCCTGAGTATGTTATGATAAGTCATCCTTGAAGGGGCAGAACAAATCTATAACCATGTCATCACTAGGCTTCCAAACATTTGAATCATACATGCATGAAGGTCGATCCTTTGATGATGACAACTCAAACCCTTTTTCTTGAGAGCTACCCTCAATGTCATAAATTGGATCTCTATAAATAATGAAGCAACCCACATCCGATCTATGTCTCCCAACCTATATGAAATCATCAATGTGGTTTCCAACTATATATGAGGGTTGTTCCACGAATTAATCTCCATCATAGGAGCTAATTACTTCTTCACAAGATTGGAGAAATTAATTTTCTTCAAAAGGGAAAGCATATAACAATGTCTTGTCTAGTCTTCTACAAGAGAAACTTCATCGAGATCCTTTTGGTAGTCTTCTTCATTTCCACAGTCATGGAACAAAGCATCATGAAAGTTTTCAAAAGGATTATAGCTCATCATATTTTCTTCTTGATGTGCAGGAGAAGCAAAGGTTTGGATGTCCTCATCAAGTGGAAGGGAAGATACTTCATCTTCATCATATGTCTTATCCATATTTTCTTCAATAGGATCTTCTTCAATCTTTTCTTCATCCTCATATACAGGAAGACCTTCTCTGCAAAGAACTTCTTTGAGTTCTTGGAAAGTATCTTGCAAATTCTAGGTAGTTGGCCAATAATTCTTGAGAAATTCTTCAATGAGCTTGGTAGAAGAAGAGATGCTCTTCGGATTACATGAGTGTGCGAGAAAATTCATTTGACTTGATTCCAGTGAAGATACAAAAAAATTCATTATCACATCCTCATGTATCACATCTAGGCTTGAAGCATACCTCATATAATTGAGGACATGGGTGACTGCTAGAGATGGATTTCCATTAAACTTGGGAAAAGTTTCCCTCCATTCCATTGGGAAATGGTTTGGATTTCCAGTAATATCATGAACATCAAAAGAGGGGTAAACCTTATGGAATTCCCATGGTAAGTCTGGTGAGGCCATGGTTCCATTACTTAGGGTAATACCTTAATGGAGTCGTCAGATGAGCTTCAAGAAGATCTCCCCAAGGGTGGAAAGTGAACGTCCCTTGCATGGATTCACTAGGAAATCTAAGGAAAAGGATTTGGGATAGATTTCCAAAGTGTCATTAGGGTCCCGACGAGGATTCAAATCCTCGCCGACAATGATGCCAAAATGTTATCGCACAAGTTCTAGGTTGGGAAAAACCAGACCCAACCACCAAAATGGTGACAAATAGGAGAACACCTACCCACTGTCACCTTAGAAGTGAGGTATTCACCTCAAGGGGGAAATCCCAATGACCCTAGGGGGGATTGAGATGGAAAATGAGATGTATCGTTGGATGCCCCTAAAGGTCAATTCTAAATGGTATAAGAAACTTGGAAAAGAGTCTTGGGAAAGGTTTAGGGTTTCCAATGCTTTGAGTGACATGTCGAGAGTAAGATACCTGCCCCAGACACAATGAAAACCAAGTATACTTGTAATATATTAGGTGGACAAGCAAGTGAAAATTGATGTCCCTAGTTGCAAAAACAATCAATAATATATATTAGCTTATAAAAGATAATAAGGGTTGCAAAATAATTGTTGAAAGTCCAATTGAATAAGCACAAGACAAGCTAGTAAAAACTAGTTTAACTGAACAATGATAGAGTAAGACTTTAGCACAAAAGCAAGGCTATCACAAAAAAGCTAAATGTAGTGATATTTATCAACCTTATGGAAGTATAAAACCAAGATTTATAACAGAATAATCAGCCAATGAAAATCACTTTAAACTAGCTCAAAAAGTGCGCTAGGGTTAGTAGTTTGTTAGGGCAAAGTTATAGCCAATTTCTAGGGTTAGTTTAGGAGTTAGCTAGGGTTAGAGGGTTTGATTTCTACAGCCCTAATGGATTTAGGTTATTTTTTTAATAGCAGCAATTTTTAATGGGTGAAAGTGGATGCCTCAATGAGGCAAGATAGCTTAGGGCTCAAGGAACAATGTCCAAGTGAAAGAATTTCAAAACTCCAACTTTTCACGTTTACCAATGCAACTTTTTATTTTTCCAATACAACAACTAGTACCTTTGATTATGGGTTAATGAGGTAAAAAGAAAAGAGATAGAGCTACTACCTCCTTGGGGGTATAAATTCTCTTATTCCACAAGGCTAGTAACCTAACTAGGGTTTAAAACTAAGGGGTGTATATCCTTATACTTCCTTAGAAAACCCTTGCAAACAATAATTCTATGCTTAAAATTTTGGTGGAGTTAAAGTAGGGGTGTGTGAACTTATAAT
This sequence comes from Picea mariana, assembly GCA_032191745.1. Classification (NCBI taxonomy): domain Eukaryota; kingdom Viridiplantae; phylum Streptophyta; class Pinopsida; order Pinales; family Pinaceae; genus Picea; species Picea mariana. The sequence continues at coordinate 38,333 of JASDQU010880578.1, forward strand.
TCCTACTTATCCTTAGCAATTAAATCAACCTTGAGCTTGAATTACAAATGATAGCAACAACTAAAAAGTCTTACCAATCCAATAGCAACAAAATAAACCACAACATGCCAAGATAAACCACCACAATATCTAGAAAATGACATCCAAGAGCTAGCACAGCATCATCATCAAGTACATAACCAAAGAAACACCATACCATAGCACAAAATATCAAAAATCCTCAAGGGTAGAGAAAATTTTAGTCCTTAGCTCTTCACAATGGGAGAGTTATGATTCAAAATGAGATTTCAAGATCTCTATTTATACAATTTGTCTTTCACATAGTTTTTCCACATTAGCAAGGGTAAAACATAAGATAAGGGGTCCACAACCCTTATATTACCCCTTGCAACCAAATAATATTAAAAAATTCACTTTAAAATTCACTTTTACACAAAAGAAACCCTAGAATAAGGTGATGTCACCCCTTTAGGGGACGTTTTGGCACTTTGAAGAAGTCATTGGATAGGTAGATGCATGGCTAGACCTCCAAAGGCCACTTGTCACTCATCCAAATCCTCTCTTGATGGTATTCAAGATTTATTCCTTCCAAACATGCCACATGTCATCAAATAACTCCTTCACCACCAAACCCTATCCCTCTAGGTGACGTCAAGACTCCAAAAGATAATGTTTTTCCTCTCCTAGAAAAAATATTTGGCATGTGAGGGCCAGGTCATGTCATCCAGGATGTCTTCAAGGCCTCCAAAGGCATGTCTTTGTCGTCAAGTATGGGGCCCTTGGCATCCAACCTATGGGCTTGGAGCCCCATGGAAGCCCAAGCTAGGCTTGCTCCTCCAAAATTGTCCACCAACATGGTCTTGCAAAACAAAAGAGTACTCCCTCCAAAGATATCAAGTCAAAGATATCATGACAAGTGTAAACCACGTCTAATAAGCAAGGAACCTAAACATGTGCATCAAAACTACCTCATCAAATGAAACGAATGCTCAAAACCCTATACAATTGACCAAGTTTAAGTATGGGAGGGGTGTCATAAGAGTCTTATTGAGTAAACCAAAGCCATCAAGTAGGGAATGCTCCCAAGGATGACCTCTCAAGTTCATGTAATGAATGATGAGGTGGCAAGGGCTTAGACTTCATAAGTTGTCGAGTTTCATGAAATACAAGGGCTTGTATTGCCTCATTCATGGGTGCCTTTGTAGAGGGTGTGTGACACCTTCATTTGCAATGCACTTTTTCCCAGCCCATCTTCTTTCCATTCTTTATTTCATATTTTAAGGAATGAGTTGAAGGCCATTGTCCTGGCGTAGTGTCCCGATAATGGCAATGTCACTCACAAGTACCTTGTAGAAATGAGAAGGCTAGCTCATAATGAGACCCCCTTTCTCTCAGTTGAGTGACTAAGAGCCATTACTCTAGCTTTATGACCAGATGATGGTAATGTCATTTCACATAGATACCCATGATCATGATAGGACAACTCATGATGAGACCTCCTATCCTCCAACTAATCCCTTAAGCATTCATTATCATTTATTCTTGTAGGTCCCCTTTTCTTACAGATAATAGTTTCATTTTTTTCTCGGGGGATCCCTAGGCGAAGCATCTAGAAGGTATATGGTAACACCCTATTTCCCCTAGTTTGTAAAAATANGTTAACTTCCACTGAAACCAATACCGTATTTGGACTTCACTGGCCTAGAGAACCAAGAGCGGCTCGCTGGCCCCGAATTAAATGACTCGCCAGGATTGGTAGGTAGATGGCTCCTCATGAGTAATGAGGGATGGGGGGGGGTGAACTGCCCATCCGTAGAGCCGTCAAGCCTGACCAGTGCAAGGGAAATCGTGCCACATGCAACCTTGCAAGAGGAAAAAAAAGGCGTGAGGCAGAAGCGAGAAGGGGGTAGACACGAGGGAAGGCAGGGAACTCTGGAAAATACAGAGTGAGTGATAGCAAAGAAGGGGGAGAGTAACCCTCATTCTCAGTCACTGGAAAACAGAGACGTAGTCTCGCAGCATCGTGGTCTCAGCTCGGGGGTGGCTAGTGGTAAATCCTATCGGAATCGCTGAGCCTATGGTTGGGTGAAAACGAGCACCCCTCTCAGCAGTTGCACTCACGTCTGGTGTTATTTCTGATAAGTGTTTTACATCTTGCATCTTGAAATTTATATGCTGACATATATGCTCATAGTCTGTGCAGTTTTATGAATGGTTTGAGTATAAGACTGCTTGTGTAGTGTTTTTTTCAAAAATGGTGGTTGCATGCTTATAATGGAAGGGCCACGTATGGATTATGTTTATAAATAGATTTCTATGTATATACGTGTTGGAAAATGATTAACAAATAAAGTATGCTTGTCATTGATGGCAAGTACAACAGTGAAAGATGGCAGGATCAGAGTGTTCATCGATAGACAAACAGGAACAATGTAGGCTCAGGAGGAATTAGTGCAGAGTCGAAATTCTTCCAAGTAAGAAGGATGTGTAAGATTGGAGGAGAAGCGTCGTTGATCGTTGGATCCATTAAAAATTCCCGACAATATGAGGACCGTCAGATCTGAATAAAGACAAGAAGTGCACGCACTGAAGAGGAGGATAGATCTCAGGCGTTAGATCTGAGCGTAGGATCCGACCACTGTTGGATCGAGGAAAACCTGCACAGTGTTTAAAGTGCAAGGAGAAAAGGGGCTCACAAAATATCGAAAGCGGGAGGACCTTCCATCTCAAGGGGTTATGTGAATCATTGATCCGACTCCACTTCGGAGTTTCGCAACTCGTGACATGGAAAGGCCAAAAAAATAACTATCAAAATCGCGATTTAATCACAGCCGTCAGATCAAAGTTTTGTTCTGGACCATTTATCCAGCTTCATCTTGGAATTTTGCGACTCGCGACATGGAGAGGCAAGAAACATAACTATCAAAATCGCGATATGCGAAATCATGATTTAATCGCAGCCGTCAAATCAAAGTTTTGTTCTGGACCGTTGATCCAGCTTCATCTCGGAGTTTCGCGACTCGCGACATGGAGAGGCAAGAAACATAACTATCGAACTCGCAAGATGCGAAATCGCGATTTAATCACAACCATGAGATCAAGGTGTGATCTGAACCGTTGATCCGGCTTCATCTCAGAGCTTCGCCTATCGCGACTTGGAAAGGCAAGAAACATAAGTACCAAACTCGCGAGATGCGAGATCACGATAAGATCTGGACCGTCGGATCTATGGATATTTCAACCATCGATAAGACTCAATGAAGTTTATAAACTTACGAAATATAAAGCGCCTTTTTGGCACAGCCTATGGTCACCGTCGGTGGTCACGAGAAGGGGAGTCAATTCAGATAAGCTCCATTTCAGGGTTTCGGAGATCGCAATTTGGAAATTCGAGATGCCTCATCTCCAGACTCACGAAATGCGAATTCGCGAAAATAACTTTTTGCATAATTGATTGGTCATGGCCATGGTCATATAGAGGAAGGAGCTAGCGCAGAAAAGATCTGTTTTGGAGTTTCGGAACTCGTGACATAGAGACTCAAGATGTCTCATCGCAGAATCTCCGAAATGCGAAAGTGCAAAACGGGTAAATAACACAAGAACCCATTAGATTTAATCCAATGATGTAGATGAATTTAAACAATATCGGAGGGCTACTAAGGCACGACGCAATGAGACTTCCAGAAACCATTGATGATGTCTGCTAGAGAATTCGAAGAGTCCGCTATGTGATCGTTAGAGGAGATGAAGAGTCTACGAGCTTCGTCCGGTGAAGGAATACTATTCTTAGAAGGGATTGATAGATGGATGGGCATTGAGGCTTGTAACTGAAACAAAGAAGGTGAGCTCGACTGTCACAGAGAAGA
>JASDQU010880578.1:53222-88118 GCA_032191745.1 Picea mariana
CAATACCGTATTTGGACTTCACTGGCCCGGAGAACCAAGAGTGGCTCGCTAGCCCTGAATTAAATGACTTGCCAGGATTGGTAGGTAAATGGATCCTCATGAGTAATGAGGGATGGGGGGGTGAACCACCCATCCGTAGAGCCATCAGGCCTAACCAGTGTGAGGGAAATCGCGGCACATGCAACCTCGCAAGAGGAAAAGGCGTGAGGGAGAAGTGAGAAGGGGTAGACGTGAGGGAAGGAGGAAGAACTCTAGAGATATGCAGAGTGAGTGATAGCAGAGAAGGGGGAGAGTAACCCTCATTCTCGGTCACTGGAAAATCGAGACGCAGTCTCGCAGCATCGTGGTCTCAGCTCGGGGGTGGCTAGTGGTAAATCCATTGGGAGTCATTGAGCCTACGATTGGGTGGAAACGAGCACCCCTCTCAGCAGTTGCATCACCTCTGGTGTTATTTCTGATAAGTGGTATTTGAAGATAATGTTGTAGTCACATGTTCAGTTTTATGTACTTGTAAATAGTGATGAATAGAAGTGTTTACCTAATGTTTGATTTGATAGAATGGATGCTTGTGTATGCTTACATTCCATAGTTGTTTTCTTCACAAATGATTAAGTCTGGGACATGAGTTCGCTCCACCGAGAATCATCTTATTTTCTTAGTTTCTCGTAATATTATGGGAAGGCCCCTTGAGAGTACTATTTTCCGAGAATTACCCCATAAACCTTGTAACCGTACTGAACCTTACCAGAGACATGATTAAGATCAGAGATAATTTCCAAAGAACCATCTAAGGGTTCATGCAATCCGGGTCTGGAACCCTTATGCAAGAAAGAGTAGCTTTCTAAGGTCTCGAGGTCATGGGAGCCTGAAGCTCTGAGAGTTTGAACTTCATGATTCAACCTCATAAGGGATAGTGAGATTCAAATATAGAAAGAAAATACCCTATCTCTTGGTAAATGAACGGTCAGAATCCTTTCGAGAATACCCCAAGCCTGTCAACACCGACGGATCTAGAGAAGGAGCGTAGGCGTTAACACCTCGCCCTTTCAGCCTTCACAAATAGTGATGGGATCCTGGACCATAGATCCCAGGGACCCGTCGGAGCTCTATAAGTCGTTGATCTTAACCTTTACTTAGGCGGGAGAGTGAACTCGACTACGTCCCAAAAGTCCCGAAGACATCGGGACTGTCCATGTTGGAGGAAGGACAGTCGTGGGATCTGACGTCTCGATACATCGCATATCAGGGATTCATGAGTTTGGAGGTGGAAGACCAGGCTCTTAGAGTCACGAAGTCCTGAGTCGCGAGATCGTGATGTGATCTGGGCCGTTGATCAAAGAGGAAGGACAGTCGTAGGATCTGACGTCTCAATACATCGCGTATCGGGGGTTCGTGAGTTTGGAGGTGGAAGACAAAACCCTTAGAGTCGCGGAGTCCTGAATAGTGAGAAGTAAGAGCAACCATTGAGTCAGAACCTCCTCTCCATATCACATATTGGGGGTTCAGAGGTTGAAATGAGTCATTTTCGACTTCACGAGTAGCGAAGTGCCGAGAGCCGGGAACGAGAGAACACATAGCAGTCATTTAAGGTGGGGCCCGCATGACTGACAGGTGGACACGCGTTGCCTGGAGAAGAGAGTCACCACTCTGTTGACTTCTCACGTCTCGGGGTTTCATAAGAAGAGAGCGCAAGAGTTGGGTGCTCCAACTCATGAAGTCGCGAAGTGCGAAGTGGCGAGGAGAAAAATCTGAACCGTTGGATCCAGGAATGGGAGGACCGTTGGATCATAACTCTGTGGTGATATCGTATATCAGGAGTTCAGGGTTCGGAGGTTGGAAGGGGTCACTTTTGACCGTCGAAGTTGCGAAGTGCCGAGAGATGAGGCTCATGAGAACACGTGGCACATCCATCAGGTGGGGCCCGCATGATTGACAGGTGGGCACGTGTCACCCGGAAAGGTGTCAACACTCTGTTAACTTCTCACATCTCAGAGATTCATGAGATAGGAGCATGAAGCCTCAAGGCTCCAACTTGCGAGGTTGCGAGTTGCGAGAAGTACAAAGAGGAAGTCAACCATTGTTGACTTTCGCGTCTCAGGATTTCAGAGAAGAAGAGCACGAGAGTTCGATGCTTCAACCTGCGAGGTTGCGGGTAGCGAAAAGTGTCAAAGAGAAGTCATGCATCGCGATTTCTCGAATCGCAAAAGGCCGATAAGGTCTTTTCCATTTTAAGCACGTGGTCACGGAACGTGGTCATGAGGACAAGACCCAAATAGGAAACTTGTACTCGCTAGCCCCTTCGAGGTTTTGCGCTTCGCTGTGTCAGGGTTTGCAAAGTCGAAAGACTCGACACTCTGGTAGCGCTGAGCTGCGAAGAGCGAAAGGATGCCATACTTGTTCGGCCTGTGGTCGTGGTCCACGATCACATGGAGGCGGACAAGGAAGGAACTAGCCTACGCTAGACCCCTGTAGGTATTTCGGGGATCCTAATCCTCAAGAATTCAGCGAAAAAATTTGATTTCTGTGGTGGGTATGTGACAAGCTCCCACTCACTGATTCGTTTTGGTGAAACTTTTTTCATCGTCGATAAACACTTCAGGGTTATGCCTCTGTTATTTCCTTTGAAAATTTTGACGATGAAATTGCTTAGACAAATCGTCGACAATCGAACCTTAATCTCATCCTACGATTGAAATATGTCTAGCGATCGCCAACTACATCATAGTCATTAAAACTACACTCCCCCCTAACCTGAACCACATGACTATTTTATTGTAATGCTACAACGATAGTGGATAGGATTTATTTAAGTGACTGAATTAATAATTTTGTAATATTATTTCCAACCTTTAGTGCTTTCCTCGAGGATAATGAAACATTAAAGGCATCGTCAAAAGATGTCTTTACATTCTTTATCAAATAGGCTTCGTCTTTAGAAGCTTCTGACGACAATGGCTTATCGGTGTTACCTTCCCCCTACCAATTCCACTCCTCCAATGACACGATTAAAGGTCATAATCCCTAGAATTTCTACAAAAATATTTATGTCATTGTGTACGACTTTGACCAAGTCAGAGATGTAATGCATTTCTTCATTAATTGCACAAGGATTTGGAGGGAATTTGAGAAGTGTTAAAACATTGTGGAGATTAAATTTACCTTACTTGTCTATATTTCAACCAAGAAGAGTAGAGACTATTGCAAACGTTTGGTCAATTGCTCTGTCAATTATTATCTCTGGTCTACACGAGAGTGTTTTGTAAATAATTTAGTAAATTTTGTCTGTATTACTATGGTAATGCACTTCTTTGTATTAATTGTATGGTTTATGTAGGAGGAAAAATGTCTCGGATGACAACTAGAAAAAAAAAACTACAAATACCCATCACACATGTTCCTTCTGTAGTTCTAGACTCTTTCAATATCTCCGATACAAACATCCATGATGGATTGGAACATTGCCTCAACTATTACGATATTTTTGATGTGTTCTAGAATGAAAGATTCCCGCTCGATGATCCAAACAATGATGAATATAGAAATGTCCTCAAAAGTGACATCCACATAGTAGCTGCTCTCCTAGAACTATTTCCTTATAGTGAGGTTGTGAGGTGGTGTTTTGCACATTTACAAAAAGATACAATGTTGATAGTCAACGCTTCAGGCCTCCCAATTTCCTCACTCAAGTAAGAAGACATCAAGGTTTGATATAACACCTCAGAACCCACTATTACGTTGAACAAGTAATTCCTAGACAAGTTTGGGATTGATCACGACGATTTTGAAACCTTGATGGAAGATTGGTTCATCGATGAGGAACGCCCAACAAAAAAAGGAGAAATAAATGTCTCAGCAAGGTATTTAAAAAACGCTTATAGAATTTTGAATTATATGATTTACAGACTCTATGGTGAAGAAACCAACACCAATTTCAGGATGGAATGGTTTCGTATGGCCTATATAGTGGCTAAAACCGATAAATATTTCAATTGGGCTAGCATCCTATCATTCAACATTGCAAATCGAGTTATGGACCCTAAAGGTATGAAAAATATTGGCTATTACATGGCATCATATCTTATAGATGTGATTTGTGAGACCAACTGTTTTCCTACCTTTTATTGTGCTTGGACCCCATATCATAGCCCTGTTCATGTGTATCGTTCTCAATTACAGGAGGCTAACTGGAAGGAGAATTTTTATGATATTTGTGACCATTTTCTTGCTCCCTTGCACAAATCCATATTTTGTTCTTACCCCCACATAGGATCTCCCTAGGAGCTATCAAAGCCCTAAAAATAATCAGAGACTGGTACATGAAGAAGTATTATACCTATGTTAGAATATTTTGGGCCACAGGACCACCACATCCGTTACCAAATTATGCACCTAATAAACTACTGGTGATAGAGATAGCCTACCAGATAATAGAAAAGGGAGCTCTTGCTTATTTATCAAAGAAAAACAAATGATATTGGACCATTTTTCTTCTTCACATAGGCATGTTTTCTCTGCAGAATAAGAAACAAGATGAAAATGAGGCTAAAATCCTAAAATAATTATGTCTCTATGTTAGGGAACCAAAATCTCATGACCCCCATAATGTAGTATATGAACATATGAGAATTGTTAAATTGGCATCATAGATTCTGCATGAATCCAAGTTTGCAGAGGACATTTTTTGGGGAGCCTTATGTTTTGAAGAGGCGGTAGAAAGACTCACCATTGAAAAATCTTAAGAACAAGTATGGAAACAAGAAGGTCAATATAGAACATTGTGCATAGAAAAAATTAAATCCCTGCTCCTAAAATATAAAGAAATACTTGAAACAAAAGAATAGGAAAAGAAAGAAAAGGAAGCAGAATTGGAAAGAAAAGCCGATGAGGCCAAGGAAAGGTACCAATAGAGAAAGAAGAAAGAGGCCGAAGAGAAACATGCCAAATTGGAAAAAAACAAAGCTAAGGATATTTCCTCAAAAATAAATAATGGGGATAAATCAACAAGTGCAGAGCCAGATAATGAAAAAGAAGTAAGTGCAGAGCAAGCAACATTGATCGCATAGGAAGAAGCGAGGAAGAAGAAGGAACAAATAAAGGAGCAATGTTGTCAAATCTCAAGAGAATAGACCAACACACAATAACACAATTGTGACAATAGAACCTAAAACCAACCTATCTGACACCCCGATAGAAGAATGAACTCCATTGGTATCCATTATAGGAAGTTTATCGGTCACATATGCAGGATTAGGTTTTGAAGGTGTAGTCATCGTTGTTGGTGACTACTACTATAACCATAAGACGAGAGACATCGAGAAAAAATCACTTGAGAGGAAATGAGAGAAATATGATACAAGTCATGAGATCCCTTAAAGAAGTATAAAATGGAAGGAATGACCAAACCTTAAAGACAATGCAACACAAGCAACTTCAACACTTAATGCCTTTGCCGATGTAAATATTATGTCATTTCATGAAGTCACAGAAGCTATTGACATCCCTAGAGACTATCGAGGATGCCATGGAAAGCAAGTTCAAAAAACATATGATGGAAACAGAACGGATCCATAGAGATGATATACTAAATCAACTTCATATCCAAGAAAGGGAACTAAAAGAAGAATTCAATGAAACAAACTTCGTCAACTAGAAAGCACATCTATGTGAGATCAAAATACTCAAAGTTTCACATACCCAAGAATCCACAAGACTAAAAGGTGAGAAGTATGAGATAAGTACTTACAATGAAAATATTGAAGAACAAATTAGCATATTGTAGTAGGATAATGACCTCTTAAAGAAAACTGTAGAAGAGAACAAAAGTCAGACTGTTGTTCTAGACATTATAAAAGGAGAAGCCATCAAGATGAATAAAGGAGTCAAGGACACGCAAAATAAATTCTTTTGCACACTCAAAAAAATACATAAGGCCAAATCTATTCAAATGGAATTGAGTCTGCAGGTGGAGGATATGAAAGAAAAATACCAAAAGGCCCAAGAGGCCTACACCAGAGTTACTGAATGGTAGGATATTCATCAAAATTCCCTCGAAACTTTGTCTTTATATTCAGATATACAAATAATTAGAGATCTATGAATCTTTGATTCATGGATGGAAATGATCAAAGATATTAATAGCACCTTGAAGCATGCTAGTATAACGAGCAAAGAACCGTGGAAGTCTTCCAACAACCTACTCACACAATTCAGAATGGATCCCTTGGGAGATTTAGAAAATGCATCATCAACTAAAACAATGGTAGAATATGTGGAAAACAGGAGAAACCTCACCATGAAGTCCATTGAAGTCATCAGTGAAGTTAATGCATAAGTTGTAGAGACAAGGTTAATATGGCCCGCTGTATTAATTTCGCTAACTGAATATTCCTTTCAACGTGTGGAACATAAATTAAAGAAATAAATTATTATCCCCATCTGCAACAATGAAACAAATATTTAAAGGACACAACTATTCCAAGTGGATACTACACTCGATGACTTCAAGATATGGAAAATATTTATAGACGATATGCAACTGCCAAGGCCTACTTGATTATTGTATTGTAACCAAATGTTGTAGTAGAATCATATTTTTGTAACTATTTTTATACCCTAATTTGGAAAGAGAATTGAAGCGTCATCTTGGTCCTCTGAAAATTGACAGTTAGAGAAATATGTAAATCTTCTCTTTGTACTCTATAAAAGAGATGAATGTAAAGGATAATGGACTTTTGTGCTTTTGCAATTCAGATGGTATTACTACTTTCGTTTGAATAAAGAGAAAGAGGAATTTTGGAGACATATGATTCTAGTGAATGTGTTTGAGATTTTTCTTAATGCTTTACTATTTATCTATGTTCTATGAGTTTAATTGTGTGAACTATTTCTGCATTTTTCTCTCGGGCATAGACTATCACTTGTTTCCTTTATTAAATACAGTTATAGTGTTATTAAACCTAAGAAGAATTTTTTGTTAACATGTTTAATTGCATTACAGATTTAAACATCATCTAAATGTATGAATTATTTATAATTCATAAGATACCATTCTTGACTGTGTTTAATCCCCATTAGTTGGCTCATGATCATGATAGGTTTAATTTAGTGTAGAACTGCATCTCAGTTTAGTTTTATCTAGCATCATCTTAGTTTATTTTATATTTTAATTCATTTGAGAACCTTTGGTTCTCATATTCATATTTAGATAGTTAATTTAGATTAGTAACTAGGCCAACATTATTGTCATAAATTTTATCCCAAATGAGAGTGGTTATAATTGGGACCTACCATTGGGAATTCTCCCTTACCTGTTTGAACGGGTCATTTGGTCCCATCAACATCAGGGTAATCATGATTTCGAGTATTGAGCATGAAAGCAGTACATACGTTGCACATATAAATCCTTCGATATATGAATTCTTCGAGAATCATTTGGAGAAAATAGCTTATCGGATTTCTCCATCACCAATCAAAAACTTGTTTAACTTTCATCTAACACCATGACCCAAATGGCAGACACTAGTTCCCAAAATTGCATCGATTTACTTTTTGTGAAATAAGTTTTCTTGTTGATCCCACTTGGTTTTTGTGACCTAATCAACATATTAGAGGTAGTATATAAATACACCCCACTAGATTCGGAATGAACCAACCCAAAGTGAGAGGGGTACAAGAGGTAAGATGTCCTTTTCCCCCGAACCGCTCACCCAAGGCTTAGTCTGGGTGATAGTAGTCCTAAAAAATCATATCTATACAAAGCGTGGCACACAGGGTCCAAAAAATGGTAGGATAGTTCTCACATAGCATTCTTGCAAATGCCACATAATTTGCATTGTTGTTCTTGACTACTTATACAACATGTTTGACCCCAACTTATAAACAAAACTTCCACCAACAGTGGATTTGCATCCTTGACATGTGATGATGCATCAATGGATTTCAAAAACATTGTTCCTATAGTACATTATACAAGGAAATTTATGATTGTTCTATTCCTTGTATCTATCCACCTATCTAACATAATAATGCAACAAACACTATCCTACAAAATTTTAAGACCTTGCAATTTTTCCTTGATAGAGAGTAACTCCTCACTAACTCTTTCTGCTTAATTTCACTATAAGATGGGGCTTTGTATCTGGGGCCAACCATTGCAACAACATCTACAATGGGATGAAAAAATGAGATTACAAGGTAAAATGGGAGGTTGTCACAACAAAAAAACCTCCTCACTACAATATATGCCTCCTTCCTCTTCTTTTCATTAAAAGTCCCCAAGGATGGTTGACCTCCTAGATTATGAAAGGAATGATATAAGGAGAGTTGACGGTTGGACTTGCAACATTTTATGAGAAACTACCAAGAGGTGGCATTTCATATCTTCTACCACCTACTACAATTCCAACTTCATCCTAGATATCTTTGTTGTGCTTGCTCTGATGGTCTCCAAAGCAAGTACCATTTGGGTTGTGACTTCTTTAGGGTTAGATCACAAATTATGATATCTTTGTATGGGATTCATACTTGATGGTGTTTTATCATGTTTGTGCCTACATTCTTACAAAGGTTATAGTGTTTTCACTTGACCTTCTTATCATCATTCAGTTCAATATGGATAGTGTCTTTCCATGCTTAATCTAGTTGTGTTTTGGATGAGGAGCCCTAGACATTGGAGATTAAAAATAAATATGATAGAACAAGAAGTATAGAACCATAGGAAGACGATGATAACCCCTAAACTGAGAAATGAAAATGAAATATTAGAAAACAATTAGGTTGAAAATCAAAATACTTTCCTCAAAATCAGAATGCAACGTACATTGGAAATAAACAACAAAGATACTACAAGCAGATTGCTTGCTTCTCCACCTTGATGCTTGTATTTGGTCTCCACATGATAGGTACATCATATAAACATTCTCCAACTACAAATGATCTCCAAAAACCTTCTCCAAATGATAAAAAATGCTCAAGCCTAGACTGGTCTCATCGTAGAGCCTTTCCGTTGAACTATTTGCTTGAGAATGCCTTGAAGACCTCCTCCTACATTTTATCTCCAACCTTCTTATAGCATCCTACAAAAGGGCTTATGATTTTTTTTGCTTCAATCTTGAAGAGTGATAAATTGAAGGTATTCTAAGAGATATCAAAGCATAAGATTGAATATATTTGATATCAAAGCATTAGATAGAAGATATTATAGAAACCCCTATTGAAACAAGCTTTATTATTCACAGTGACACTTGAGAAAATGAGAGTGAAATGATAATTTGTATTCCTTTAAGGTTTGTTTACACTTGGGAAGACTTGTGAGTCCCTACCCAATCTCATAACACTAAAAATTATGTTGAAGGTCTTTCTTTGTGGAGGGGCAGCCATAGAAACCACGATCACTCCCATACTTTTCTGCATGTATGGATACTACCTTTCGAATTTATCTATCCATACCGTTTTGTATTCCACCACCACTATCATTCTATGCATGGTCCACATCGATGGGGTTGAAGGATCATAAATCAAGTGTTTTTCTATGTTGTATTCTTATTCTTCTTCCTAGGTTTATTCCTCACCAATGGTGCCACAAATATGAGGATATATGATAGTTTTCATGAAAAAATTTCATTCCATCGTCCAACAAGGAAACCTATTACAACAAATAAATTGCAAAAAATGAATAGTGGGGCTCTGATTATCATTTGCAAGGGGACCTAGTCTTAGTCTCTTGAGTCTAGGAAGCGACTCTTCAATGTAGTGCTATGAGTCTTCATCATATTGATATTGGGAACACATAAGATCCAAAGCTCAATTGCTACCATTGGAATACCTGAAGTTTGGATTTCAATTTTAGTATGTGAATCATATCTAGCAAATGCTTGGATTGATGATGTTGGTTAGAAGTAGAAGTTGTGTTTTCAAGTTTTCTTTCATAGTTGAGAGTGAAATATAGGCATTGTGATTTGAAATTGAGAATGAGGGAGAATGAAGGCACTTCAAAATCGTTGATTGGAATGAATGAAAGAGTTGGAAAAGGAAACGAGTGGGTAAACTTCATCTTTTATTGAAACCTAATTTTAATTTTAACCATCCACTTCTATTTCAATGAATTTATATTTTATGAATTATTTTGTGTGGTTAATATTTGTTTTCCAGAACCATCCAACATTATTTTTTCATGGAGACAAACTCGATTATTGTCTAATTGGTGATAGAGTTAACTCTCCAAAGAAAAATTCTCTTCCTTCAATGAAAAATATATCTCCAGACTCATGTACTCAATTGCTTTCATAAGACTCCAAAGGGATTAAAGTATAATAGGATTTAATCCTTGTCTTCCAAATCATTACCAAGAAAAAAATGCGTTACTACAACTATACCAAGTAGAAACTTCTAAAAATATTACTATAAGTAAGACAAAAACACATTTTAGTATCCATTTCCAGTAATCCAAAAACATATTTAAGTATCAATATCCAGTAAAGAACAAATTGGATTACATAATCCATATCCAACATTTAGTTTACACATATTCTGAAACTAACTTTAATGAAAAGAAAAACTAAACCAACTTAGTCTTCAAACCTGAGAACATAATGGGATCTACTACAACTTCACTCTCCATTAGCTAAAATGTTCCCAAAAAAATTTGTAGGGTCTAAGGATGCTAAATTACAGTCTCAGTAGATGTTCCCATATCTCCAATCAATTGAATTCCAGGTCAACATTTTCAAAATAAAATTAGGTAGATATCTCAAGAATCCATCTAGGAGGAGCTTGAAAACTTTGGGAAATAGCTAAAGTTGGATAAGAAACTGTAAATACGTACTCAATAAGACATTACGTCTAAAGAGGAGTTTCTTCGAGGACAATCAGGATGTTTAAAATAAAAATCTTAAATCCAATTTTATAAACTTGAGAATGGCATACCAACTAAAAGAATGCATAAGAGATGAAAATACCACATATGTCCCACCAAGTAATGGGCTCATATCAAACTTTGATTTTTTTCCAAAGTACTTCTCTATCTACTTTGTTAATATAAGAAACATCTACAAAACAACAAACGAAAAGAAAATTCATATAAACAATGAATGTGAAGATGATAACCAAAGAAGAGATAGAAAACATCCACATCCTACCTATGCAGAGGAAAGGAAAGAAAATACTTGGTAGGAATATTACCAAATGGCGGGCCTATGGAAGCTCATCTATCTTACCAAGAAAAATATTCATTGCAAAATAAAAAATGTGAAAGTCTCTACAACTACTCTTAACCTGAGATCATGCTTATCCAATGTGAATTCATTACCATGAAGAAATGGCTTTGTGAAAATCCGGTTTCACTGCTCGGTTTACTCGGTTGTGGTGCCAAGGCCAATGCCCAACAACATTATAGGTAAACTATATTCTACATCAAATGTTCAAATCCAACAATTGACAATCACCCATTTTCCCATTCATTACATTTAGTCAAACAAATAAACAAGATGCCTCGTGCTTTGTTCTTACCATTGCCATCACCACAACCATGGAAGATTCAATAAATATATAATCAATCATTTATATGATGATGGCTGGAGGTAAATGATAAATGAAGGGACTTGGGGATGCACCCTTTGAATTATCTACCCTACATGCTATTATTGAGAAGCCTAGACAGAGATACTCAAAGGTCTATTGTTGCTTCTGTGATTATTATGATAATGCTTGGCACATGCATTTTGATGATGTTTATTCAAGTGAAGGATGCAAATAAATTCAATCATATCATCGCTAACTACGTTTTCTCATTCAATGGAGTGTAGGTACAATTGAACAAATCATACCAATAATTCTTGAGCGAGGGAATTTCTGGAGGGAGAGGGGAAAGTGTTATGACGTCCAACACATCTAACAGAGCGAGATCAACTGAAGGTGAAAATGTCAAAAGAAAATTATGTAGGAGCATGGAATTATTTCTTGTTGAAGGAGGTTCATGTTCATATGATGATGAGAGAATAGTTGACGTCAAGGTTCCTTTGAGGTACAAACATCTACTGAGACCATGGGTACCCAATGAACTTCCTCAGTTGGACATTGACTTCTGTGTCAATGAGAGGATTTATCGCATTGCTCCATCATCCATACATGATTTGGGTCTAATGTCCATGGATGGCATAAATGTGAAAGATGGAGGACTTTTTGAGTTGATGGAGTATGTTAGACCATGCTACAACTATGGAAATTGGTTGAGGCTGGTCCAATATATGCCAAGTATGCATAGATATGTAGTCATTGCAAATTACATAGAGCTAAAATACAACTATCACAATAAAGGAGTGAAGGTGTATAATGATGGAATGCTAAAGGAATCAGATAATATTGCATGGATTATTAATAGTACAAGACCTGAGACAACAAGAAATCAATCTAAATATATATTTGAGGGGCATGAAGGAAATTGAGTATTCGTATGTGTAGTGAAAAAAATAGTTGCAAGGGAAGAGTTGTTGATTGATTACTATTTGAATCAAATCAATGGAAGCACTGCTATTATGGGGGTAAACATGTTCTACCACTATATCAAACCTTTAATTAATGTTTTCCTTTTTATATCTTTAACATACATTTTAATAGATCATGCTTCTTAATTATATTATTTTATAAAATTCTAAACTTTCATGCATCATATAATGTGGCAGGGTGATAGTGTGAAGGCACTAGCTAGATCGGAGAAGGTATAACAATGATTTTCATATCAATTATTGCTTACGATAATTGAATTAACATGTTTAATTGTTGATGTAGACAAGAACACCATCTGAGCAGGATGCTACATGGAATGAAATAAATGATTCCATCAACTCGATGGAAACAATTCGAAAGGCCTTGAGAAAGGAAAATAAGGAACTCATTGAATTGGCTAGGTCTAGGCCACTTATAAAGGAGGGAAAAAAAGGATGGAAATTTTAAGGCAGGATATAGAACAATATGGGTTAAGCACAATTAAAAAAAAACAGTATTTCATACATATATTGATTTATGAAATTTTTGTTTAATACCGTTAAATGAGTAATACTCTAACATATTCTTTCTATAGGAAATTCTGCATCTAACGTGACAACCTGGTCATGGGGACATTGCTAGTGGTAGTGATGCAAAAACCCCACAATGTCCTAGCATGAGCCACATACCTGCAAGGATATTTTCCTCTCCATATGTGGCTCATAGGATTGAAATTGTTGGGGCCCATGAGACACCCCCATTGCATACGTTAGACCATGCTCATGAGGGTCTACAGGGGGAATATCATGAGGATATTGGTTCTACGTAGCTAGATCAGGCGCATTGTTATACTGGGAAAACACGTATTGAAATCATGGGAACACTCTCCATCAACTTGTTGGTGGAAGAAACCTTGGTTCCCTTAAAGATATAACCAATTCCAGGTGTTTTTTAATATGTTAAATAGTTCCTACCATTTTATTGAAACCCACATCTTTCATATTATTTTAATCTAATTATCATATCATTTTTCAGGAAACAATATTTTTTACATGACCTTGCATGACAAGGCTATAGAGATCTTCGGGCCCACCATTCGCACATGGTGGAATGACAAGAATAAATATTTGAAAAATAATCTTATAGACCATATGGTCGGCTTTTTTGGTGATATATTAAACAAGTTTGAAACCACCTCGAGGGTCGATACATATTTGAAATATCTCATAGATAAATATAGGGTTCAATTGAAAAAGAACCCTAAGTATGATTGTCCTCTGGCCATTCCCGAGAGGGAATGGAATAATATATAGGAGGACACAAAGGAGAGAACATTGAAAAGTGAAGGGAAGACATCACCTAGCCCTGGAAGGTAATATATGATATTTTGAATTGAATATGATGATTTTTTTTTAGTTCTATAGAAAAAATTGTGATATCTAATTATAACATGATACTTGTTGTAGGCTCCCAAACACATCAAAATCAACAAGGAAAGATTATATAAATATGGAAAGCACAAACTTGGCCAAGATGGTTACTTGAGATTAAAAACTAGAATTGTAAGTACCAAAATACTTTATTCATATTATACAATATATCATCATACAAATTTTATCTAATTGCATCCATTAAGAAAAAATCCATATCTTATGCCATGTGATGCAAGGGGATAAATTAAATAGTTCYGCCACAAAATAAGAATTGATGCTCGGCTTCAAGTTTKTCTTTCAAGCTGTGGTGGAAAATCGACAAAGGAAGGGATCATAGACATAATATGACCCTTCGAATGAGTTGGTAAATAAAATTACAAGATCACAATTCTTGATTACTTGTCCAATATATTGACAATTGATTTTTCCCATCAATTAATTATGTCTCGATTTGTTTTAAGCAAGAAAGAAACATCGGTTCATTTGACGGTGGTGGAAAAAAACCCCATGATACTAGTGGTTCACAAAACCATGATCATGGTATGCTTGTCTTTAAAATAAAATGTATAATATGACGATTATAAATATTTCCCTCATATGGTGTACTTATAAATTTTCTTGTTTCAATGGCAGAACCTATAGATGAGGGTGCTCAGAGAGAAGAGGAACCGACAACAATCCAACCAATGGTGTCCACTACTCCTCCAGGTGAAAAATATAGTAATAATATTCATACTAATGAAACACTGCTATGAATAATAACTAACCATGTCCTTTTAACACTTTTTGTTATTGTAGTGCATGTGCCCCCTGTAGTGTATCAATGTCCACGTCCTGCTACTAGAAGTAGTAGAATGCTTAAGATGACCCATCACCTTCTAGTAGCAGAAGAAAACCTAATAGTTGAAGGATGAGATCAAGACAAACGTGATGATGATACACTCATTAGTTTTATTAAAAAGAATAAACAAAAAAAATGATTGTACATATTTTCAGGACAAATTTTATTAATATAAATTATTGACTGTACACTTTTTTGTTTTGATAGTTGTGCATGAACATTATATGTTTTGTATGCATGTACCTTATTGATTTCATTTACCTTTAATTCTTGTTTTTATACTTGTTATGCATGATGTAAGGAGGGGGAGGGACCAAACCAGCTTCCACCTTCACATGGTCGATCATGTTTAGTAGATAATAAATTATTCTCGAAACCAAGAGGAGCTCATTCATGAGGTATTCCCCTTTAGTATTTCTAGAGCATCGTACATATTTAATTATTATTCAGTCATATAACATTTAATTATCTTTGTCAAATACAAGCTCATGGATGTTTAGTTATTATTCAATAATTTAACCTATGATTGTATTTGACAAATGTAGGTCTGAAGGGTAGTCACCTCCATGATCCACAATGCATTTCCGACAAGGTTTTTGTTGCCCATGTTTTTCTAGTCTTTCCTTGGTTGTTTTTTACGTGTCTCGGAGCCTACGAAAAACAACCAATGCAAGACTAGAAAACATGGGAAGCACAAAATTCATGAAGATTTGACAACTTAATGACGAATATTTGACATAGAACAAATCAATGGAGAATATTGGACATGGAACAACCTGAACACAATCTACTAGGAAATTGGATCTATTTCAAGTTCTATGATGGAGGACCAGGTATATTATGTTTCCCATAACTGTCATTTTTGGTCTTTTATAATTGTTTACTGGGTTTTCTATCCCTATTCATATTTATTGAATGGATTCTTATTATTGCCACAACTAGATGATCATGTCACTAGCCTAAATGGCTTTGCTTTCTTTGATATTTTTATTTCTATTTCACCGTCGAAACAATTTCCAACCATAAAGATTCATGCAAGCACAAGGATATTTTTTTTTAATTAAATGTTATAGTTGCAAGAAGAAAATAGGACAGAGTTAAACAAAATTTTATATATGTATTTTTTTTCTTAATATCAGTAGGATAATCTCCCATGCAATTGGATAATCTCCCATGCAATTATTAATTTTCTTTTGAATTCGTTTATTAATGACAACTACAAATTTATGTTTGTATTGCCATCTTTTCTGCTATGCATATATAATCATGTGCATTGAAACTATTGAATTTTTTTGGTGAGTATTTATAGATTAACCGTTTATACAATTTCATATTTTTTTGATATTCTATTGTTTGTATTTTCTTTTTGTAGTGGTAGGAAAATTGGTTTTTAGTGACAATAATTCGTGATTTACTCAATCTATGTGAATTCACCAAGGGACAAATCAATAAAGCTATAATTGCAAGTAACATCATGTATGTATAGTATTATCATGTCAGTGATTTGATATTTTTTTCCCATTGAAGCATCAAGTATGTTTTTCTAAACTAATGCAATTTCTGATTAACTGAATAGGTATGTAATGGGACAATATCCAAGATTTTTGAGGGCACATTGAAAATTTTTGAAAATTGTTGACAAGAAGCTTTTTGAATTCATGGACGAGACTCACCTTTGGGTGTAGGTGAAATATCTTAGCTTACAAGACAAATTATTTCTGGAAAGGTTCATTTTCATTTTCTTTGATTGCATATTTCTTACATGTTATTGGCATGTAGGTTTTTCCCATGATCACCCAACTGAGCCCTCTTATCATTGGATGTTCACTTGCGGATGTACTTTGCCCTAAATGCATATATAAAAGGTGATGATATACATATGGTATGTTTCATCATCCACCCTTTAGCTCATTGTAATGGTTATTGTGGGTGGCACTTGATATATTTTTTACTTAAATTTTAACCTTAATTCGTCATTCTCATCTCTTCGCTCCACTAGCCCAAGCTCTAGTTTCTCTGTTTCTTGGATTAAGTTTCCCTTCATGCTAGATGATAACCATTTTTCTCTATATTTAAAGAAACTTGTTCATTCTCTTGAGCATTTCCATCTACATGGGCTCTTGGTTGAAAGTATTGTGAATGGTTATAGAAGAAAAATAGTGCATCTACAATTTCTCTTGCAAGTATTCAAGTAATTATGCAATTTGATTTTCTTTGGGTTGTGGTTTGGTTGTTAAGTTTTAGAATGGATTTTAGTGTTTATTTGGTGAATCTATGAATAACTCAATCCCAACCTTGATATTTTATTCTGTGACCATACTAAACAATACCTATGTCATTATTTCTTTTGATGTCATGGTCCATTCCAAGCAGTTGATGCTTATCATTTCAGGTTTCGGATTTGTCAAAAACTTCAACTCTAGGAGTGTTCTTTTTCTAGTTCATTTGGACATTCACCTAGCCCTATCTCAATGAAAGTTTGAACCCATGTGTGTTTTCTTTTCAGGAGCCCAACGTGGTCTCAAATTTTCATTATCTTTTGTATGGGTTGGGAGTCTAGCTCATTCCTATCCCCATTGCTTGTATATGATATATTTCTCATTGTTTTGTTCATAGCATGGATCAAGCTTTTAATTGGTAGATGGGTTATCATTTTCATGGTGTATTTTGCCTTGTATGTAGACCTAGTTATTTTGGCTCATGGATATTGGATTTGTATTGTTTTTATGGGGCTTGTGTGTTGAGTTTCAATTACTGCACTACCATTATTGTTATTTTGGTGCATATTTGTACTTAATCTTGTATCCAACTCTATTATTTGCAAAAAAAATAACCTAGGTGATTTTTCTATCTAGCCTTTAGTCCCATCTACCTTGGTTTGACCTCCTGTTGACCTACTCGTTCTCATCTTAGCCTACAAAATTATCATGGATGTGTTTATTAGCTTGGGTATATGTTTGAGTCACACAATGAACTAAATGTAAAATTTATGTTGGTGTATTGGGTGCTTTTAATTACCTTATAGTTTCTTGGAAGGGTTATACCTATGGTCTTTTATTACTAATCAAAAGGCATGCTTATAAAAATGTTTAGGGGGGTTGATTTGATTTGTACCAGCATTAGGTATCTTTCATTCTATATATACAAATGAAAAAAAAGAATAACTTTGTTCGGCTCGTCCCCAACCCAACTTGTTTGTGAATCCTAGTAGGTTTGGTATTTTTCCCGAGCATAATTGTATTCAAGTCTCGTTGCTCCTTCTTATTCTTGGTGGTTTTGTGTAGGATTTTTTTAAATATATAGGGGCCCCTGGTGATAAAGTTGATTTCAAATTCAGAAAGTCAGATTCTATAGAAACTATTGGCAGTTATGCACTTAAGACAATAACAAAACCATTTCTAAATATTAACCTTGCAGTGTGAATACCCAAGGTGAGTGTTTGCTTTATGATTTTCCATGCTTTCCAGTCCTTGAAAGACACATTTGTTCCAATCAAAAGACATATAAATGTTCCAGGTCACTTTGCTACAATCAAATTGGCTTGACATATTTCTTTATTTGACATTATGCAGGCATGTTTTCATGAAAAATGTTTTTTTGAACCATCGCTATGATGCCAAAAAACTAATTTTGATTATACATCTAGGTCTACTCACCATAATTTTTTTCTGAATATTCACAATAACAATAATATCAAAAGATTGAGTATTCACATTAACAATAATATCTTTTTTTGTGCTTCTGAAAGTCCCTTGGATCCCTTGGCATAGAGTATATCTCACTCATTTGATATTTTATGCTTAAGCTTCATGTAGGTATATTTCTTGTTGTTAAACCATTCATGCTTTATGGGATATGTTTCATATATACCTGTCTTCGTTAGTCTTTCAAAAGGATTTTGTCATTTTCCTCATAGTATACAAATAAAATCATTTGACAAAGTGTAACAATGAAGATTATTATATTAATTTCACTTATCATGCAACAATAAGGGAACAATACCAGACTTACATAGGTCTTACATAGGTAGGTTCGAATGAGAGATTCATTGAATGTTTTTTCATATCGTGGGTTTTCCTATAAATGTTTCTATGTTGTAGGCCTCAATTATGGCCAAAATCCCAACACATGGAAAACTAGTCCATGCCCACATCATTCAAACATGATTCTTTCCATACATATTTAAGTGGAATCCACTTGTCAATCCTTTATGCCAATTTTCGATATACTAATGGATTATAAAAGTTTCTTTGACCAAATGCAGTAGAATCCTAAGTTAACTCACCTTGAAATTCTGCTAACCCTATGTATGTGTTATCAGGCTAATTGTTAAGTGCGAACACAAATCAATCCCCCTAGCTTCACTACGAAACTAGAAAAAAACAATACAATGCACTACTCTTTCCTTATATTTCAATTATAAAATGAGAAATGGATCTAGAACATACCTTTTAAATATCGAAGATCTGACTTCTCCAATGCAATCCAAGCTCTGTCACGAGGCTTATGGAGAAATATCTGCAAAGGAATACAAGCCAACGAAGACAAGAATAACATATTCTATTTTATATGAAACTATGTACATGATCAAGGGATGATAAAATATGAACAAATAACATTCATATAGGAAAGAAAATGATATCTGTATTAAAGAATGTGAAAGAAAGATACAACCAGATGCCTTGATGTTGTTAGGTTCCTTCCAATAGTTCCTTGCTTTCCACACACTTCTAATCCACAGATTCTGAGACCGAATATATGATAGCTACTCACAATCTATCTTGACAAAGCAAAGCTCAAACCCAACATAGGCCCAAAAACTCCAAGCTACAAAAATTACTCAAACCCAATCAAGCTAACTTTCTCCATGAGATCTCCTCTCCTTTTATAAGTTGAAGAGGATAAGGTGAGGAGGTTAGGATGATCCCACGAAATCATGAAAGTGAGTAAGATCCAAACCGTTCGGAGGCCACCTAACCATAGAAGATTCWMCTTCTAGAAGCATCAAGAAGATGCTCGTTTTTCCCAYGTACGAAAATCGTTGCACCCTAGCCATAGGGTAGCCTGCAGAGATGTCGCAAACAAGTTTCATGGAAGGGGGTGGCAATCAGGCATCACTGCACCCTGTGTATAGTGMAGCCTGTGGCGATCTTCCTTAATAGGGTTTTTACAAAGGAAAATACAACTTCTTCTCTCAGACAAAGTTCTTCTCCCTTCTTTCTTCAGGAATTTAGGCCACTAACCCCTCTGAAGGAAAAAATAGGTTTACATCATTAACAGTCATAGGGATGAAGAAAATAATGTGTAACAGAGAGCCCCCCAAAGTATGAAGTTAGAACAGAGTGATAGATAAAATAATTTGTCGTGTGTGTGTAGGGAACAAGGAACAGTTGGTCGGAAACCTGCCAACAAACAAGGAAATATAGTACAATAATATATCATCACTGAGGTAGGCATTCCCATACTCAGAATACAAATGAATCAAAGCATAAATTCTAACATGCAAAGATCCATGTCAAGTAATATAGGTCATGGCCACCAAACATACACTGTGGATCCATGCCATTATGACTCAAATCTGAACATAGCCACCAAAAATACACTATGGATCTATGTGTTAAAGACTTAAATTTGAACATAGCCATGAGACATACAATGTGGATATATGCAATAGTACAATATGAATATACTCAATATTCAGGGTCTTCATATCCATCACTCTATAGTACGAATCTAACCATGCAAATACATGTGTTGAAGTCGAACATGGTAGAAACCACTTGATTACCAGTCATTAATGAATACCATTAACAAGTGTTAGAGAAATCACCATTAATGTCAATGACTCCCAAGGTACTCTAGTACAATACAACAAATGTGAGTTAATGAGATGAATTCGAACACTCGACAGAATCTCTCGATCAGGGGTCAATAATGAAAACCCACTATCAAAAGTGAGGAAACTTGCCATTGAGGCATGCAAGTTCCAAGGTACCAATTAGTTTCTAAGTCTAATTCCTGGATAATGATTTGGATTCGACAGGAAACGAATCATCATAGGATGTCCTTAATGTACCCCCCATCAATCACATGAAACATGTAAAAATATTTGAGGTAGATTTGAGTAACAAGTGATTCAGAACTGACTCAGGGATGGCTGATGCAATAGAAGTCTTAAGGACTGCATAAATGGCCAATGCAATAGAAGGCTTTCTGGGTTAAAATTCTCTTTGAACATATTGACGACACGAAAACTATCTTGGGAATACTAACTCAACAACCAGGATCATAGACCAAAGGGTAATCTTATAAAGGAGTATGATCAAGAGACAAGCATATTTTCCAACATAGACACAAAGTGAGTGAAAGGGTGTCATATTCAAAAGCGACTCTTCCATAGAATATAGGTTTAGACACATTTCTTTCCCAATTTTTCCCCTGCCATTTCTGGTGAGTAGCTCTTTATTTTTACACAAGCTTGAGAAGGATAAAATATGCTTAAACTGTAATCTCATCCTTCAGAGTATATTTAACGAAACATAGGAAGGAGTGGTTCAGTTCCATATGGGCCTTTCGATGTTTGTTTTATGAGTCCAAAGAAAGAAAACTCAGGGGTTTTTCATGTCTAGAGAGTCTGAAAAACACTTAAAGGAAACTCCAAAATTTCTTTTTTGTAAAATAGTATGATGAGACCTAAAAAGAGATAAGCTACCACTCACTAAATGTTTTCTTCAAATACTTTAACAAGCATGAAAAGAACAAGATCACTCGACAATCTTTTCATGTTTAGAGAGTCTGAAAAGAGATTAAAGGGAACTCCACGGGGTTCCTTTTTCGTATAACCTTTACGAGTCCGAAAAAGTGATAAAATTTTACTTGGTTATATTCTCATTGATTTATGAGTATGAGAAAGAACAAAGACTAATCTCGAGATTGTTTTCATTTTCACACAAGCTTAAAATAAAACAAAACTATGCTTGGGATGTATTTTATTTTTATACAAGCTTAAAACTAAACAAAACTATGCTTGGACCTTGTTTCATTTTTACACAAGTGTGAACCAGAGGAAACTATGCTTGAGGTAGGTGGTTTCATTTTTACAAAAGCTTTAACCATAGAAAACTATGCTTGTGACTTCCCAACGCATTATCCAGGGATGGTTGGTACTTAGCCCCCAGCTTAAGAAGCTAGCGATTTAACTTCAAAATGAAGTCCAGAGGATGAAAGAATTTCCCCCCAAGATTTGGTTCGTCTAATGACAGAGGAGGATGAAAAGAAGCTTCAAATACTATACGTAAAGAAGTACTTGACTCAATCAAAGAGGAGAAAAAATCTATTTCATTTTTTAACGAGCTTGACACATAAACAAGAACTATGCTCATGAATTAAGATTCAATCCCCAAACCGCTGTTTCATTTTTTTAACGAGGTTTCCACTGAGATGCAAAAATATCCTCACAACTGGTTTCATTTTTTAATGAGATTGAAATTAGAAAACCATGCTCATAGCTGGTTTCATTTTTTAATGAGCTTGAAATCAGAAAACCATGCTCATAGCTGGTTTCATTTTTTAATGAGCTTGAAATCAGAAAACCATGCTCAAAGTTGATTTCATTTTTTAATAAGATTGAAATCAGAAAACCATGCTCAAAGACTCTTCTTGATCATGGATTCCAAGAGGATGACGCTCTGGAAGGACACCATGTCAAGGGACAAAACTCGGTCATGGCCTCCAAGAGATATTCACTTGATGGAAGAAACGCACTCTAGAAGGAACACACGTCGAGGGCCACGACAGGGGTAAGGAGATCAATCTCTAAAGAACCTATCGAAGATATCACCATGTCAACTACCAGATATAAGTAATAAGAGACTTAGCTTATAGCGAGAGGCTCATCTTCATCAGTAGCTGAATGCATGGGAGACAATGCCACACAATTGACCTGTGGCGGGGGTGATACTGTCTGCATATAACAACCGTTTAGGAAGGTCATTGGGTTGATGGTCAAGTCAGGGCCAACAAACAAAAGTTTATCAATAGTCACAATTCTTCCATCGTGAGGGAAAGATATCACACAAAAAAGAGTGGACACAATAGATTTCATGGCATAGACATAATCTCGCCCAAGGAGTAAATTGAAATACAAGGGGTCTTGGACTACCATAACATCAATAAAGATAGTCTTCCCTTCGGAAGTTAAGGGAAACTGAGGAAGGAATCCTAAAGGGTGATTGGTTCTTCTGTTAAAAGTTAACAAATTCTGTGTAACCGACATAAGATGAGGATAACCCAAATATTTCCAAGCAATAGAGGACAACATACTAACGGACAAACCTTCATCTATCAGTGTCTGAGGAATGTCCCAACCACAAACCTATACTTTAATATTGAAATGAATGTGAGAGGGAAGACGAGGTCTAGTTAGCACACCCCAACAAAAAAGAATGACCTCATTACTTGGAGGGGGTTCCACAGGAGAAGGAGGAATTCCCCCCAGCAGGGTAGAGTCTGTATCAATGAGAAAAACGTGGGTAGTATCGGGTTTACTCTCTAACAGGAGAGTAGGATTGACTGATGATGAGATCAGATTGACCACTTGAGTTGCATTCTCCAAGGGGAGAATCAGGTCAATGGATGGAAACAGATTGACCTCTCAGGTTTCACTCTCTAACGGGAGAGTGGGATCGACCGAGGATGGGATCGTATCGACCACTTTGTCAAATGATTCAACTAAGGATGTGACTAGATTGACTACATGACCAACTAGACTGACCAACTAAGGGACTAGATTGATCATTCCATCAACTACAGGTGGGTCGAGAGTAAGCTTGCGATAAGAAACTGGAAGTTGAGGTTTTGAAATAATCATGTCTTCTAGTAATTTTGAGGCTTCATCCATATGAGGGAAAAGGTGAGTTTGATGACTCCCTCCACATAACATACATGGGAACTTGACTCTAATTTTATTCTTCCTAATGGTATCATGACTAGTTGACGGGAGGTCATCAAAATGTTGTTCAGAGACTGACAACATAGGTTGGTGAGGGTGTGTAGACCATGCTTCTATAACCTTTGATAAACCAGGTTAATCCTTAAGAATATGTCTACCCTCATGAAGCCTACAAGGGTACTTGGGCTTACAGGTTGTTTAGGTGATCTTGGCATCATCAAAACTCCCAACACAATTAATAGTAACTTGTTTCTTTCCAACATGTACGACAATGGTTGGAAGTTTGGACCCTTGTTTATTTTTCTTCTTCTTATTCTTCATTTTCTTATTCTTCTTATCCACCGGGTTAGTAGTTGTAGATCTTTCACTCAGAGAAGAAGATGAAACGAAAGAAGACCTTGCAAGTGAAGAAGGTGAAGAAGATCCTACTGGTGAAGAAGGTGAAGGATCAACGTGAGGTTGATGTTCTTGGGGGAAGTGCTTACAATCGAACCACTTACTCCATTCAGGATTACCTGAGTGGAAAACAACCATACCAGTAATCCAATTGTGAGACTTAGAAGGCTCAAAGTAGCAATGTGAGGAGGACCAATATTTCCGTAAGAAGGAAAAACAAAAGGTTCCCCTAGAAAAGGGGTTCCTTCATTGGTTGTTCCGAGAACTAACACCATTAAAAAAAGATCCAACCTAGAGTTCGCAGGGAAAACAAATAGCACACGCTAAAAATCTAGTAAGAAGAAAAGCAAACAAAACCTTCTTATGATGAACGCACTAGTTGGTGATGAAATCCAACGTCGCGAGGACAATGTAAGAAGGGGATGAGATAGAGCAGGTGGAAATGTTACGTTGACGACCTGCTTAATGGACTTGCACACTGGTGCAATCTCCCACACATAATCATGGGTATACCCTCCAAGGAGCCCGAGTTTGTTTGGCCAACGTCGATTCTAGGTAACGTGAAGACTTTCCCCTCCACAACCACCTCGTGTAAGGACCCTAAAGAGAAAGGCCATTAAGGTAACCAATTATGACAATGATGCCTGGGGAAACAGTCGACAGTCCGATCCACGTGCAAAAGTAGGGTATCTAAGCCCACAATCAACTCGAGAAGGTCCCCACAAGATTTTCTTCTCAAGTGACTCCCAATAATATGTGCAATCTCTACACTAAGACCAACAAAGCAGAGTGAGTAACTCTTCTAGTCTTAATGCGACCTCGTGATTGACCCTTGTGTTACAAGGTCTTCCTAGGACAAAATGTAGCAAGTGTATTTCACTGCTCCCTAACTCAAGATTCTATGTTTCTTTACAGCTTTGGAAAGTTATCTTTCACACCTATTCCAAATCCCTACACTCTAATCTAATGTAGGTTTGCTACCAAAAAATCTAAAAATGTCTAATAAATTTTTATAAGCGCTTTATTTTTAAGGTTGTTGTTACTCAAGAGGAAAATGGTGTGGACAATATGGTGTTTTGACCAACTCAAAAGTTATGAAAAGAGTTGAAGATGCAATCTTTTCATTTCGAGGAAAGCTATATTACGAGAAGGAGAAAACATTTATAATTCCCATATGCACAATGTCCCAAAATTTTATTAAACTCATCAATATCAAGATTCTCAAGAAATGAGAAAAAGAGACTCTACACCAATACACGATTCTGGCCCCCCCCCAACCATGAGAGGGAATTTGTTTTTTAGAATTTAAGACTAAAAAAGCCAAAAATCATGCAATTTTGCTACTTCAAATGCAGAGATGCCCCCAATCTAATGTAAAGAAAGAAATAAATTTTTTTGTTTCAAAGATGCACTAAAAGCAATAGAGAAATTCTTCAAAACAAAAGAAACCCAAACAAAGTTTCTCTTTTAACACGAGTTATTAAGAAAAGAGAAGTGTTCTTTTCACTAAACAATTCTAAAGAAAAACAAGGCTTTGTAACTGAAAGACACTCAAAGAAAGAGATAAAATATTTCAAAAGAAAAGAAGCTAAAAAAAAGAAAAGATGGCTAAAAGTAGATTGAAAGTTGTCAAGAAGACTATAAACAGACCCAACAAATCACCCCAAACACTTATCACAGATCTAAGTAAGGAAAAACCACCAAAAGCTAAAAAATTTGCAAATCGTCGCAGGCGGTAAGACCAACACAGAGCGATGATCCTGGGTCGTCGTAGGCTAGAGAAAAAATACAGCTCGACATCACCGCACTGTGTCAAAAAGGCAGGGTGCGTCGATCCTGGATCGTCGAACTATCCCTCAAAGAAGGGCGCAACGATCAAAGGAAAAAATGGAAAAAATAAAAAGCATCAAGTTTTTTCCAGTGAAGTTTAACAGTTAGAGAATCAAGTTGGATCTCCCAGTGACTTAGAAAAAAGTACCCAAGAAACCAAAGTAATAAAGTAAGACAAACTAGGAAAACAATCTGTTCCCTAGTATGGTCGCCAATTTTGTTATCGAGCTAATTGTTAAGTGTAGACACAAATCAATCCCCCTAGGTTCACTACGAAACTAGAAAAAAACAAGACAATGCACTACTCTTTCCTTAGATTTCAATTCTCAAATGCGAAATGGATCTAGAACATACCTTTTAAATATCAAAGATCTGACTTCACCAATTCAATCCAAGCTCTGTCACGAGGCTTATGGAAAAATATCTGCAAAGGAATACAAGCCAACGAAGACAAGAATAACATAGTCTATTTGATATGAAACTATGTACATGATCAAGGAATGATACAATATGAACAAATAACATTCATATAGGAAAGGAAAGTATATCTGTATTAAAGAATGTGGAAGAAAGATACAGCCAGATGCCTTGATGTTGTCAGGTTCCTTCCAACAGTTCCTTTCTTCCCACACACTTCTAATCCATGGATTCTGACACTGAATATCTGAGAGCTAATCACAATCTATCTTGACAAAGCAAAGCTCAAAGCCAACATAGGCCCAAAAACTCCAAGTTACAAAAATTACTCAAACCCAATCAAGCTAACCTTCTCCATGAGAGATCCTCTCCTTTTATAATTTGAAGAGGATAAGGTGAGGAGGTTAGGATGATCCCACTAAATCATGAAAGTGAGTAAGATCCAAACCGTTTGGAGGCCACCTCACCATAGAATCTTCTCCTTCTAGAAGCATCAAGAATATGCTCGTTTTTCCCACGAACAAAAATCCTCGCACCCTAGCCATAAGGCAGCCTGCAGAGACGTCACAGGCTAGTTTCAAGGCAGAGGGTGGCGATCAGGTATTGTTGCACCCTACGTATAGTGCAGCCTGCGATGATCTTCCTTAATAGGGTTTTTACAAAGGAAAATACAACTTCTTCTCTCAGGCAAAGTTCTTCTCCCTTATTTCTTCAAGAATTCAGGCCACTGTCCCCTCTTAAGGAAACAAATAGGTTTACATCATTAACGGTCATAGGGATGAAAAAAATAACGTGTAAGAGCATGTCAACTAATTCCATGCAAGTACAAAACAACACTCATATTTAACACAACTAATTCCTCATACAACCATAATAAATTGCACCCTTTTTGTTGCAAATGAGATCTTGTAACACCCTGGTTCTAACCCTTATGAACTAGAATGTATTATGTAATTGTGACTTAGGATGGTGAGCCAGTAAAGTTGAAAAGGGGCCAGAGTGCCTAGGAAATGTAATACTTCATATACATTAATAAAATACACCGATGGCTGAAAGATGAACAAGGACAAAAGAGATAGGGGGATATGATTCCATGAGAGAGGGGGTTTAAGGGGATGAGTCTTTTTGTTATATTTTATTTACCCATAATTTATTTTATGGAGAAAAGGGGTTACATGAGCTTCTTGAGAGGAAGGCCAGGTGATTCTTATCTTCATGTAATTATTTAAACATCCCTTGGGGGTAATTTTGGGGATTCTTTGGGTTTTGTTGGTTCTTCTTCTTCTTCCTTTCTCTTCACTCATTACTGTCTAATTCATGTGTTCTTGGGCTAAGCATGGAAACGAATGGTTGGAAGAGGAGAGACATTGATAAATGGCTATAATAAATTATTGATCATTCCAGGAGGGAATGGATGCCTGTGTGCATGAGATTGATGGAATTTTGTAAAGAATTTTCCACAACTAAGAATCCTTGGAGTTTCCAGTAGAGATATTTCCTAACCAGTAGCACTGGAGCCCTGGAGAGAAATATGATAGCCTGAGGGGCTACATGACATAGAAATGTGTTCATTTAGTTGGGTTGTGTAGGATGAGGGGGAAAGAGAGTTGGAAATTTGGATTTGATGTGTGGTTGGAAAACCTGAGAGCTAGTTAGCCAACTGCTGCGTGTTTTAGATTTGGCCTAGGACCCGTCCATGTGGATTCATAGCCTCGAATCGGGGGTGACCTGCTGTTGAGAGTAAAAGATCAACATTGTCTATGGTTGGGAGGAACGTCCTTGGTTTGCAGCTAGTTGGTGAATGCTTACGTGCAAACACAAGTGCTCTCTGTGTTTTCTATATAATGTTTATTCTGTTGTGTATTTAATTATCTATGATATATGTATTCATAATGTGCCTATATTTTGGTTATTTGTTGTGCATGGTGCGTTGTTTACTTCTTTATGTTGTAGCATGGATCTT
This sequence comes from Picea mariana, assembly GCA_032191745.1. Lineage (NCBI taxonomy): Eukaryota > Viridiplantae > Streptophyta > Pinopsida > Pinales > Pinaceae > Picea > Picea mariana. Next base: position 81,533 of record JASDQU010880578.1, read on the forward strand.
GATTTATGCATGAGGGTATTTCATGCTTTAATTTGGATTGAGATTAGTTCATAGGTGAGTTTATGTAGTAGAGATTCCATCTTGTGGGTGGTTGGGTATGTTACAGGTTAGCGTGGCTAGTCTGTGGGTGGTTGGGTATGTTACATATTGGTATCATAGCTACAGGTTGAAACACTGGGTCGGTATGGCCTGGATATGTTGGTCATCATATTATGGTTAAGATCAAGTACACACCTTGAAATTGAAAAGCTCAGGAGGAATGGCATTGCAAAGATCACGTAGAAGCCAGAGCGTTAGAGATCCAATTTAAAGGATCATAAAGTCATGACCATCCTTTCGAGTTTGAGAGAAATCACCACCATAGGATTAAGGGAGTTATGGATCGTTGGATTGGAAGGTAGGTGAATAAGGGTCATTTGATAAAGGTGAAACCAGAGGTTGGGAAATATTAAGTCCCAGTCGTCAGATCTAGCTATTCGATCGTCAGCCGTTGATCGAAGCCAAGAGGGAAAGGAAAGACTTTAGAACTTCATCGCTTCGGTGATAATGGTAGGCAGGCAAAGCTTGAACTATTGAAGTTCGGATTCGTGAATCCCCGTAAGCCGTCCTGTATGATGGGAGGCTCAAGAGAATCTTCTTCGTTGATCATGGTCGTCTGACATTGAGCACTTCGGGAGGTTTCACTCCGGGAGAATTGAACCCTTTAGAACTGCTATGACCTAGAGCCCCGGAGTGTCAAAGTCCCGAAATTGATGTCGTCCATTAGATCAAGGGAAGGATTTATAGAGTAATGCTAATCATCGAATCTTGAGATGGTGGAAGGTTAGCGAAGTTCAAACTTCAGAACTTCACCACTTCGACGATTTTTGGGTATGTTGTAGATCAAATCCCCGAAGTGCCGAATTCACAAAAGTGTAAAGCCGTGAATTTACGTTGGTCGTCGTATCTGAAGCACAGATTTTGGATCGTCCATTTGGTTGATGAGGTGGCTTATACCACGTGGAGGGTGCCATGTGAGGATACATGTCACTCGGATTTGGTACCTTTTGGACCTCGATCTATTCATTTTTGAGTGACACATGGCACATGTTCCATGGGTCCACATCACCCTAGGTGACATTAGCATGTCATGTCATCTTCGAGAGTTTATGACTCTAGGGGTGTCCAAGTTTTTGTCAGTGAAAAGTGCCGAAGATTGAATTCATGAAGGCACGCAGACCATCGATCTGAGATCCCTTTGGGACCTTTCTCAACTGTTGGATCAAGAAGTAGGAGGAGAGGGTAAGTACTTTCGAGGTTGTCACTCTGGGGAAGTGGAAGACTCGGGAGTAGAAATATCCTGGATCTCAGAGTGCTGAAATCCTGAACTAATTAAGTATCGTCTTTCCCAACGCTTGATGAATTCCTAACCATCTGATTAATCCGTGGAAGAACAGGGTAAGTAATTTGGCAGTTTTCACTCTGGGGGAGTTGAACGACATGGGAGATAAATGTCTCGGAGCCCTGGAACGTTGAATTTATGAATTGGTTAAGAGTCGTCTATCCCAATGCTTGATTAAGTCGTGATCGTTGATCTCATTGAAGCCTCCAGATGGGGGCAAGACCATCCATTCAACGGGAGAAATCATGTATCGACCTTCCGATTCTGCTAGTAGGAGTTATCAAAAGGTTCGACGAAGTGCAACTCTGGGAGAAATCAAAAGTTGGAAAATGAAGAACATGCAAAGGTAGAAGTCTGGAGGACTGGGTCCCAACACTGGTCTCATGATAAGGTAAAAGGGGATGGAAGTGACCAAGCCCTCAGACATGGGGTTCTAACCAGCTCCTATGTAGAAGAACATAGAGCGAGTCGCTAAAGAGTGATTAAGCCTACGATTTTGAGTTGTGGTCATATGGAACATGGTTTGAAGAAAGTGTCTGGGCATAAATCAAGTTTTGTATCAGCTAAGGGGGCTGAAGGTGTTTTTTTTTTCTTTTTTCCAGGAATCAATAACTTTCAGCTCAGATATTTGATTTGGGAAAGAGTACAGTTGTTGGAAAGATGATTCAAAGGAGAATGACCTGGAATTATTCTAATTTGGATAACTATGATATTTTTGCTTCATGAATTAAAAAAAACAGGTACCTGTAACATTAATTGACACATTTTTTATGATATGTATAATTCTAACAAAATGATTTCCTACAGATTTGCTAGGATTAGAGATTAATTGGATCAATTCCAGTCTAGGATTGGATATCATAGTCATGGAAGCATGAAATAGCTTACAGAAGTTGGATGAGGTAGAAAAGAACTCCAGAATAGTGGAACAAAAGTATTAGTCAACAACCACAAATTCTGAATAAATTGTAGGTACAACTAAGGCAAGAATCCTTATATAAGATATGAAGCTAGTAGATTAAAAATGCCATTGATGGGCATGGAAAGGAAAATTGTTTCTACCTATCCTAGAATGAAGAGAGGTGTAGACAATTTCAAAGCTTAAGTGTGAAATAAATCCACTTCTGATATCAGAGTTCACAGTGGAAGTAGGATGCCAATGCAAAGAAATTGGAGACCGAAAAATGAATGCTCTCTCACTTAAAAAGTGATACTGAATGAAAATGGACTTCCATTGGGAATGGTATTAAGTGTGAAAGGTATGGTTCCACAGGGAAATGTTAATGAAGTAACCTAATGTAAAACTAGGATTAATAGTATTTGATTCAAGAATCTTGTGGTAGTAGAGTGATGGAATGTTTTGAGCTACTTCATTCCAGGGTGTTGGAATGTCTCCTAAAGGTAAAGTTGGATACAACTACCCAAAATGAGTTATTGCAATTTGAACACATTGTTTGCATTGCAGAATGGAAAAGTGGAACTTGGCTGGAAACTATTCAGACCAGGGAACAATAGTGCAAATGAGAAGAATGGGAACACACAAGGCAACAAGTGTAACACCCTATTTCCCCCAGCTTGTAAATATAACTGGATTGGCCAAGAACTATGGCAAACTCATAAATGTGAATATGTGATGTAAATGGACCTTGAGTAAAAGGTCAACGAATGTGAATAACATTTTGAATTTATTATAGGACTGCTTAGAGGGGATGTGTAGGAAAAAGAGACCACGATGGTGATGGAAGGCACCTGGAAAGGTGGTGTTAACTTCCACCGAGAATTAATATCGTATTTGGACTCCACTGGCCCAGAGAACCAAAAGCAGCTCGCTGGCCCTGAATTAAATGTCTCGCAGGCTGGTAGGTAGATGGTTTAATGAGGGATGGGAGGTGAACCTCCCATCCGTAGAGCCATTAGGCCTGATCAGCGCGAGGGTAATCGTGCCACACGCAACCTTGCAAGAGGATAAGGCGTGGTGAAGAAGTGATGGCAGGGGGCAGACGCGAGGGGAGAACTCTGGAAATACGCAGAGTGAGTGATAACAAAGAGGAAGGAGAGTAACCTTCGCTCCTAGTCACTGGCAAACAGAGACGCAGTCTCATAACATTGTGGTCTTAGCTCGGGGGTGGCTAGTGGTAAATCCGTTGGGAGTGGCTAAGCCTACGGTTGGGTGGAAACGAGCACCCCTCTCAACAGTTTCTTAACCCCTGGTGTTATTTCTGATAAGTGTTTAGCCTCTGTCATCTTGAAATACATATACATATATATGTTTATTCTGATAATTATTCTCATAAGCTGTGAAACTGTGAATGATTTCATTATAGGAATGATTGTATGGTGTTTTGATCAGTACTAGTAGTTGTATATTTATATGGAAAGACTACATTTGTTTTATGTCTTCATGAATTTGTTATTTGCGTGCGTACTGATCAAAATTTAGACTTCACGTCTGGTTCTCGGGAGGACGACATCCTTATATACCTCAGGTAATACTCTGGGTAAACCTCCCCATAGAAATACCTTCCTTGAAAAGCCCATCAAGAACAGGGAAGGCGGTTGTGAAGGCATAAGGCCTTAGTGACCCTGCCTGAGGAGGAACGATCTTCTTGAAAACCAAGATGACAACATAAGGATGAAGTAACGAATCGACGGATGAGATCCCGTCGGGGAATCTATGGTCACTCACGACTGTCATATCGAAGGAAGAAGATGGAGGGTTAAGTGCTTTAACCCTCATAGGTATTAATCGACGGACGAGATTTTATCAGGAAATATCTGGTCACTCGTGACCGTTAGATTTGGTAAGAGAAAGATGGAAAATTAAATACCTTATCCTTGATAGGTGTTGGCTAATGGATGAGATTTCGTCGGGAAATATGCGGACACACCCGACCATTGGATTGGAAGGAGAAGGTAAGGTGTTAAAAAGCCTTACCCCTTTGTTTTTTGTGTCTTCGTGGGCAGCGAGGAATTTGGGATTGTAGATCTCCAAGGTCCATGAGATTATTTGGACCATGGATCTTTTCCACGACCAGGGAGTCATGGACGAATTCATGGGTAGGAACCGATCTGGGCCGTCAGATCTCAGTTAGACAACCCGATAGCCGTTGGATCTATCCAGAGTTACCCGAGGGTTAAAAACCCCCGTGAATCAGGATTTTCCATGATGAAAACCCCAGGATAGATCTGAGCTGTCCGATTAACGAAGGCCATGCGTCAAAAGATCTCCCATTTTGGGAAATCGAGAATCGTGGGATCGAGATTCCTGTTGACAAGAGTTTGGGATTTTCCATGATGAAAACCCCGGGATAGATCTGAGTCGTCCGACCGACAGAGGCCACACGTCAAGAGATCTCCCATTTCGAGAAATCGGGAATCGCGAGATCGGGAGTTCTGGCGACAAGGGGTTGGGATTTTCCTGGGTGGAAACCCTGGAGCAGTTGTGGACCGTCCGATTTAAGGAGGTGACGTGTCGAGAGATTACCCGTCTCGGGAAATCGGGGATCAGGGATTCGGGAGTTCCATTGACAAAAACTCAGGCTCTTGCCTTGACAAATCACGATCCATAATGTTGAGACAATAGCATGTGGCTAAGTCCCGATGGACGGAAAAGATTCCTTCAGAAAATCTCAGGGTCCGTAACGACCGTCCGATGTGAGGAAGAGATGCCAGTTTTACGCTGGGGCGCGAGCGTGCCTTAGGGTAAGTAGCGAACAGATATGGATGGCCAGAGTCCACCCACCCAGATCTACGGCTGAGGATGCATTCCGAAGCCCCCTTGCCATTATTCCTTTAATGGGGNGTGAAGTGGGGCCCCTCCTGTCATGTCGACCACCGTGTCGCATTTCCCTCTCTGCCACCTGTGTTCCACTTAACCGCACAACGGGGTCATTTCTCATTGGTTGTTCTCTGACCCTATTGGGATTTGTTCCTATTAGCCATTTGCTAACCCTGTAGGGATTCCTCCCCATTGGTCGATTGCTAGCCCTGTCGGGATTCGACGGTGGCCAAGTTAAACTACTCGACCTCACTGTAGCGCCGAGGCACGAAATATGAAAGAGGTACTGCATTTATTAGAACTGTGATCATGATCCGCGACCACATGGGAGCGAAGAGAGAGAAAGAGCCAGCTTACGTTGGTCATCCATGGATTTTTAGGGCTTCTGATTCGGCAGAGGACCAGAAAAATCCGATTTAGGTAGTGGGTGTGTGACAACAAGGATCTGAAGTCATTCAAAGACAACCAACTACAACATAAATAGATAAATAAATAAGTGAATTGAAACATAAATCCACTAGAGTTCATGAGGCATATAATGAAGTTAAAATGCATATGCATTATTAGGCATGGTGACAATGAATGCTTGGTGCATATGGATGTGTATATGTGCATATACACATGCTTAGATATGCATACACCATGCTTGTGAACTTATAATAGTTTATTATTATGAAATAATGATATTATGTAAATTGAGTATGACTAATGAGGGATCATGTATTCAAGAAAAATGATATAGTATGTTAAATATGTGAATGTTGTTGTTGTTGCTTATGATTTCCATCTATGTGAAGACCCATGGGGGTGGTATAAACGATGATCAAAATGATGAAGAAGGAAGTCTATGAGCCTCTACAAATATCAGTTGATGAGATAACAACAAGTAGGTTGATAACAACCATGCATGTATGCATTTAGTTTCTTTTGATGCATACATGTTGAAGGGGATTGAGGTAAGAATTCCCTCGGTTAATTTTTTCAATATTTAAATTGATATGTAATGGCCAAAGGCCTAGAGTATGTAAATTTTTTGGATACTAGAATGCATTTAGATAAAATGTTAGTTGCATATTATGTTATGATTGGTTATAGGATCATAACCAGGTCAATTCAGGAGACATACTCCTTCTATAACAATGAATATCCATAGATATAGTCATGTGTTAGACCATAATATGGTTGGATATGGAAGGGCTATAGCGCTATGTGAGTGCTCAATGGTATCTACTATATATCTAATGTTTGGATTGAAACCTTTTTGCCGACAATGAAGAGCACTTAAGAAATGTATTCTTGGTGTTGTGTTTGGGTTGAAAAGAAAGGTATCCAAATAGTCAGGAAAGAAGTAGGAAGTGTGTGGATGATGTGTTGAGGCATTGGCCAAACATTCCAACTCATCGTGGTGTAATGCATGACATGGTTAT
>JASDQU010880579.1:15829-34678 GCA_032191745.1 Picea mariana
GGATAATAAAAAATGATGATTCTTAAGGGGAAATTAAAAAAGTATCGAAACTGTTACAATAATAATAATATAATCATATACATGTACTTCATGCAAAATAAAAAATTCTAGAATGTCAAGTTTGGTTAAAAAAATCGCAATGGTATGTCATCTTCAATTATTCGTTCATGATCGACTTTTGACATTTTCCATTTTCTAACTATTGATATTTTCCTTGATTGAACCTCTATTAATTTTATGCACACTGCACATACCAAATGACCATATTGACAACATATGCCATTCGACTGATAGTCTTGAAAGTGAACATGACTATGGTTTGATGGGTTTCTTGAAAAAAATAGCCTTTTAATACTATGGATCCTCTTTCATATATAAAACCATTATCATAAAAATCTTCTAATAATTTCATCTTTCTTTGTGTGCATCTCATCAAATAATATTTAATGTTTTCATCGTTGTCTATAGGTAAAACCACAACAAATACATCTCTTGCAAATAACTCGTCATATTCCAACAAGCAGTTCTCGTTAGATCAACACACATGCACACAATTGTACTATATATAAATTTTATATATCTAGATAGTGCATGTAAATAAATGTGTTTGAACAATTTGAACATAAATTTTACCTTCTCTAACAAGATCATAAACTCTATCGCCATCAATTGAAATTATAGTTTCAATTGATTCAATCTCCTCTAAGCTTGGAAGTGGCATTTTCCCCTTTCTATTAATTTCAGCGTGTTTCCAAGATTTAACATATTTCTCAGATTCATTTTCACAAATGTCCATGGATTATGTGTCCTCTATGAAAACAGACCAAAAACAAGATTCATTTCTTCCATCAAATGCAAACACATTTTGGAAGGGCTGTGTTTTAATTGAATGCAATTTTCGAGTACCATGTATTGTACTAGCCTCATATAGGATTAATCTATCTACATCTTGGATTCCAACATGCCCAAAAAACCTACACAAAGTTCAACAATAAATTATTTAAATATAAATATGAAATGTCAATATAATAAAGATGTTAAAGACAAGATATTATTAGCATTAATCTATCTACATCTTGGATTCCAACATGCCAAAAAAACCTACACACAGTTCAACAATAAATTATTTAAATATAAATATGAAATGTCAATATAATAAAGATGATAAAGACAATATCTTATTAGCTTTCTCTATTGAACATGATTGAAAATCATATTTTTGAATGCGAATACAAATATCACATGTGTGTACAACATATGTATACACACACCTGCACATATCCTTTGATGGATTATTTTCATGGTTCAGTGCATGTTTGCACCATTCAACAACTTAATAAGCAGATTCAAATCGATCGACATGAGGGTTCATATGATACCTTTGAAGTGCTCATTTTACACATGCCCCTGCACTATCATGCTCTCCTTTTCCATGCCCAGTCTCAAAGAAACTCCAACAATGTGTAATGCTTGATTTCTTGTGAAGATGACAAATACAATAGAAATATCGTGAAGATTTGAATTGACACACACATCCTTCTGACCATATCCAATGTCAATCAAATTTGATCCCATGGTTTTTCAATGAATCATAAAATTAATCAAAGCAATGGTGTACAAAATGTTTATCGTGTGTTCGATCATCACTTATATAAAAGTGATATTATTTAATAATGATGCATGAGCATCGCCTTAAAGGTTGACAATGCACATGTGGAGGCAATCATAAGAGATTTCAGCAAGACCTGAAATTCAAATCGGGCATTAACTCGAAATTTAATTGGGTTGTTGAGATGTTTTGTTGAGCAATTTGAATATTGTAACTTGTTTGAAAATTATCTAAGGACCGTAAGAAATCACAGACATGGAGTGTTGACTCTGTCTGATAGTAATTAATAGTTATTGTAATGGGACAGAGTAGGTAACAATTTTAAGTTTGAAATGATAGATTTCAGAATAGGACGAGAGAGCTCACGGAGCCAATCCTTAGATATTCTGATTTTCAATTTGTAATAGATATATACAAAATAGAGTATGAAAGGATGGTAGTAGAACCAAAGTATAATAGAGCAGAGGAACACCATGTGTATTTTTCGTTTTTATGAATGAATAGAACAGACGAAAGTTATACCAAATTGGACTGTGTTCATCTGAATGTGATTGCATGAATATTTCATTATGTATGTGGTATTTGTTTCATTCTCGTTCCCGTATGAGAGTTCGAGAAGACGATTTTATAAACTTGTAACGAAAGTGGATTAGTTTCAATCGTTTCTCTTCTGAACCGTGTATGCAAGGTGTGCGTTCACAAATGCAAGGTGTGCGTTGACTTAGTCTTAGAAGGACTCAGAGAGAAGGGTTAAGAGAGAGAATAGAGGGAACTTGAGGATCCAAGTGAAAGGAATTCATAGAGGCTAGAAGCGTCCAAGTTTCGAAGGAATAACCTAAGAGAACACCAGGCGGACGTAAGGTATTTTATTTTCAAGAGAATTCCTCGAATCTGAGTTATTCAAGATCTTCGAATGCAAGGTGTGCGTAAGAGGTCGAATATTCAAAGAGGATGAAGCTCATTAAGGATAGTACTTTTGAGTACAGATCTTCAGCAGGGAAGAATTGAAGGCCGAGGTCTTCGATACTTAGAAAACCTTCTAAGTCCGAGAGAAGGAAAAGCTCAGGAGGACGAGCATTGCAGATCGTCAGATCTAGTACAGAGGATCGATAGCCATCAGATCTGGAGGAAGGTGCACGAGGTTTAACCTTGTGTATGCAAAGTGGAATGGACTCATCAGAGTCCTGAAAGCATCAGAACTGTTTGTCGTTATAAGACACGTGGTGAAGATCCGGAAACCATCGGGGTTTCAGAACTCAGGTGCATAAGGGTGGTGAGAAACAAGGATTCATGATCGCCCAAATCCTGAAATAATTCCCACCGTTGGATCGGGAGTGATGCTTGGCAAAGATCCAGAAGCCACCGAGGATTTGTTTGTCGAGAGACGAGAGTGAAGACTCTCCCAAATTACCAATGGTAAGAATGACGGGATTTGATCATGACCGTTGATCATACCAAAAAGATCATGATCGTTGATCATGATTAAGAGTTACAGCCATCCATCGGAGGGGATACATGGCTGTTGGTCGGTGTTTTGACACCAGGGAAACGAAGGAGAAGACCAAGCCAAAATCGTGAAAGGGGATTTTGCGAAAGGATCAAAACCGTCCATTTTGGAGGACGCGTGGCAGAAACATAGTTACCAACTTAACGAGAACTCTACAAAGTTCTCGTTTTTTTGGGGGTCCAATTTTTTACCCCGTTTTTAAAAATGGTGCTACCGGTAGCACCCCTCTCCCTTTTTAGGTGGTTTTTTGATATTTAAAATTTTTCAACCCACAATGTTTACACATTTTTTTTAAATGCTTGTTTTTCATCTATTTTCATTTTTTTCATTTTATTTATTTATTTTTATTCAATGGTGTTTTTAGACATTTTTCCATGCTTCTTTCAATATTAAAAATATTTTTTACCATTTACTTTTTTGAAGCTACAATTTTTCATATAATTGTGTTTTTTTAATTAATGTATTGTTCCATACTTTTAAAATATAGTGGAAAACACCATTCTTAACACATTGTTTACCTTTACTTCAATACATGGAAACAAATTGTAGTTAAATAACACTATTTTTTAATATTTAACAAAAAAATATAATTCAATTTTTTTTATAAAAATTAAAAACTGAGAAAAATAAGAAAAATAAAAAAACTGAAATTAAAAAGAAATACAAAAAAATAAAAAAACAAATTTTATTAATAAAAAAGATCAAAGAGAAACTTAAAAACCTAAAGAGGAAAAAACAAAACAAATATATAAACTAAGCTAAATCTAGAAAAAAACAAAAACAAAAAAAAGGTAAAAAACCAAATTTATGGCCTAAAAACTTTAGAAAAGTTAAAAAAACACAAAGAACAATTAAGAATATATATTAAAAAAAAAAAATTAACACATTTAAACTACAAAATTTAATACAAAATTAGAAAAAAATAAAAATAAAAAAACTTAAAAATCACATAAAATTACAAAAAAAAGTAATTTTTTTATTAAAAAACTTAAAATTATGTAAAATTTTATGAAAAAACAAACAAATTAAAAAAAACATATGCACCGGTGATGGGAGGCCATGGGGGGTGATGCTGGGCATCACCCCAGCCCCGAGGGGCTAAGCCTTAGCCCCATGGGACCAAGGTTTAGCCCCTGGGGGCTGGGGGCATCACCCCAGCCCCCAGGGGCTAAACCTTGGTCCCACGGGGCTAAGGCTTAGCCCCTGGGGGTTGGGGCGATGCCCAGAATCATCCCAGCCCCCAGGGGCTGGGGTGATGCCCAAAATCAGCCGTATGACACCCACAACGCTCAACCAACATAGGTGTCATGGGTATCATGGGGGGTGATTTCGAGCATCACCCCAGACCCCAATGGCTAAGCTCTGGTCTGACGGGGCCAAGGCTTAGCCCGTGGGGGCTGGGGTGATGCCGAGAATTGCCCTAACCCCCAGAGGCTAAGCCTTAGCCCCGTGGGACCAACGTTTATCCCATGGGGGCTGGAGTGATACCCGACATTACCTCAGCGCCCACGGGCTAAGGCTTGGGCCCTTGGGATCAGTGCTTCGCCCTTGGGGGCTGGGGTGATGCCTGACATCACCCCAGCCCCCACGGGCTAAGCCTTAGTCCCGTGGGACCAAAGCTTAGCCCCTGGGGGCTGGGGTGATGCCAAGAATCGCCCCCCATGACACCCCAATAATATGTAGGTTTGTAATTTCTTTTTTGTTTTAATTTTAGTTAATATTTTATGTTATTTCAATTGCAAAATTGTATTTTATTTTGTTTTGTTTAAATGTTATTAAATTTGTTTATATTTTCTTTTTCTATTTTTTTAATTTAGTTTCAATTAAAATTGATAGTTTTTGTATTTTCAAGTTGCTTTTAATTTTCTTTTTTTTTAATATGCTTAGAAGTTTATTTTAAATTTGGTTTTAAAATTTTCTTTTTATTATTTAGTTATTGATTTTATTAAAATTGTTTTGTTTTCATTTAAATATTGTTTTTAAAATATATATTTTTGAACTTTTTGTCTTTTATTTTAATTTTAAAGTTTTAGTTCAAGATTTTTTAATATTTTTTGTTGAATTTTGTTATTTTTTTTTGCCTTTTTAAAGTTTTTTTTTTTTTTTTAAATTACATTTTAAAGGTTTTTTTAATGATTCTTTTGTAAAAAAAATATAATTATTTTTTAAATTATTGTTTTTGGATGGAAATTTTAATTTTTTTTTTTGTTTTTTTTTAGTTATTTTTCTTTTTCACATTGTTTTTTTAACCTTTTTATTTATTTTTTAATTGAATTTATAATATAATTTTTTAAATGTGGTTTTTGGTCATTTAAAAAAAATATTTATTTATGAAGATTTTGTTCTTTCTATTTATTTGTTTTTTAGTGTAAATTGAAAAAATAAAAAATAAAATTTGTAAATAAATTTTCAAGGGACCATTTGGAGTCCAATTTTGGGTTGTTTATTTACATAGGTTTTTTTTGTCAATATCACAATTTCAATTAGGTCGCAAATAACTATGATTTTCACGTTTAGGAAAAAACAATTTTTTTACATAGCATCACTTTTTGATTTAGGTGTTGATTTTAAGGTTTTTCTGAGCTATTGTCTGAGTTTCGAAGGTCGTGTTAAAAAATTGTTGTAATTTTGACCATGTTTAAAAAAATGGTGCTACCAGTAGCACCACTTTTTGATTTAGGGGTGGATTTTCATGTTTTTTTATGCAAAATTATGGGTTTTAAGGGTTAGAGTTCTCGTTTTGAGGTCACAGTTCTCGTTAAGTTGGTAACTATGTTCAGAGATCCGGAAGTTACTGGGAGTTGGGAGGTGAAGACTTCGCAAAAATCCTGAAAAGGAGATCGCCGAGATTTGATCTGGGCCATTGATCAAGTGACAGATTTGGACCATAGATCCGAGAGGTATCGAGTCTCCGGGTTTCGGGGATTTGAAAGGGAAAGGAGGAGCACTACATTGCAATTCCACGAATCGTGAAAGCCGAAGCACTCAGAGGAGTAGCCCTAGGCCACATGACAGGGTCATGTGGAGAAGGCTTAAAGGAGGAGTTGTTAGGGCCTTTTTGAGTTTCATCATTTTGAAAGACAGGGAGCTGGGGAGAGCTCGAATGTAGGAGTCTTGAACTTCTGAAACATGAAAGGTGTGTAGTCTAGAGCCTTGGGTCACAACCCAAGATCACGAGAGAGAAAAGGAGTCAACGCAGAGGTATCTGTTGGCTCGAAAAGGAAAAGGGCACCGAAAAGGTGGTGTGCACGCAAGGCTTCTCAAATCATGTGTCAGCAACAAAGGGACCTGTGGATCTATTCGAAAGGTTCCAACAGGAACCAGAGAGCTATTTCTGCTCAGTAGGAAGGAATGATTCAGTGACTGGGAGGTCCTGGACCCTACCGAAGGGTGAGGTAGGGGGTTTTCATCAGGTGGTATCAGAGCTAAGATTTTGAGTTAGTTTGTGGACAACAGACAAAGGAAAAGGAGGAAGATCAAGGAAATTTTCAATTTATGTTTGTAGGTGACGCAGTGAAGTCATGCCGCCTAGAAGACGTAGAGCGAATGTAGAGATGGAGGAAGAAATGAGGCAATTCAGAATGAGATTAGATGCCATGGAGACCACACAGAGAAGAACACCGAATACTGGTGCTGTCAGTGAGGCTAAAAGTGAAGAGAAAGAGGTTGAGAAAAATGCAGCAAAGGATGCTGCATAAGCTCACTTGATACACGCTGTTTCAAGAATAGGAGCCAGAGAAAGGATAGAGGTATCTATGTACGAAGGAAATTTGTAAGTTCAAGAATTTTTGGATTGGGTATGGGCCATGGAAAAATACTTCGATTACAAAGACATCGAAGAAGACAAGATGGTGAAGCATGATGTGACAAGATTGAAAGGCCATGCACCTTTATGGTGGGATGTACTACAAGACAAACGCAGAAGAAATTATAAGAATAAAATTAAAAGATGGGATAGTATGGTAGCTAAGTTGAAGGCAAAATTTATTCCAAAGGATTACCAGATCAATCTTTACAGAAGATTGTAGAATTTGAAATAGAGAGGTTTATCAGTGAAGGAGTACACTCAAGAGTTTTACCGACTGAACATCAGGGCTAGACACAAAGAGAATAGAGATGAGAAGATAGTCAGATACATCAATGGGCTGAGATATGAAATCCAAGAGAAGATCAACATGATGTCTATCAATAAAGTCGAGGATGCCTATCAGGCAGCCTTGAAAGATGAAGAAAAGTTGGCTAGGTGGCAAAGCCAATGATCCAGAGGTGGAAACTCAAGCAGAGGCAAAAGAACCACTAGAGAAAAGTTTCAAAAGTTGAAGCCTAAATATGACAAACAACATAGTCACCATGAGAAGGGTGAAAGCTCCAAAGAAGGACAACATGGTGGAAGAAGTTCTTTTCCCAGAGGTAGAGGAAGAAGAAGAGCCAGAGGAGGCATAGTTAAATGCTATACCTGTGGAAAAGAAGGACACAAATCTTGGGAATGTCCTGACCAAAAAGGAGAAGGCGGAGAAGCACATATTGCTGAAGCAGAGAAGCATGTGGAAGTAGAAGCAACATAAGGAAGAAGAAACCTCATGATGAGGAAAGTTCTTCTCAAACCAGAAAAGGAACCAGAGGAACTAATTCAACAAACAATCCTATTCATAACTGCTTGCAAGTTGAAAGACAAAGTTTGCAAAGTGATCATAGACAGTTGAAGTACTAACAATCTAGTATCCACAGAGATGGTGGGAAAGATGGAGATGAAGACAACTGCACACCCAAAGCCATATAAGGTATCGTGGTTGCAGAAAAGGCATCAAGTCATGGTAAGTCAACAGTGCCAAGTTGAATTTAAGATATGAGGTTACAAAGATGAAATATTATGTGATGTAATTCCTATGGATGTCTATCATATTTTATTAGGAAGGCAATGGCAATATGACCGAAAGATTATTCATGATGGAATAAAGAATACCTATACCCTAGAAAGGAATGGTAGGACACATATGTTGTTACCCATAGAAGACAAAGAGAAAAATCCAGAAGAAAGTCCAAGCATACTTCTCATGAGTGGGAAGGTGCTCTTAAAATAAGTCAAGAAGGAGAAAGAAATGTTGTTTGCTATAGTGAGGAAGCCTAGAGTTATCCTTACAAATACTTCTGTAGAAGATTTGCCTATGGAAATCCAGGAACTGTTAGAAAAATTTGCTGATATAGTTGTGGATGAGTTACAACACTCATTTCCACCTATTAGGAGCATAAGCCATCATATTGACCTTACTCCAGGAGCTAGTTTACCAAATAAGGCAT
Organism: Picea mariana; assembly: GCA_032191745.1. Classification (NCBI taxonomy): domain Eukaryota; kingdom Viridiplantae; phylum Streptophyta; class Pinopsida; order Pinales; family Pinaceae; genus Picea; species Picea mariana. The sequence goes on from JASDQU010880579.1 coordinate 24,244, forward strand.
CTTATAGGTTGACACCTAGAGAGAATGAGGAAGTCAAGAATCAAGTACAGGAGTTGTTGGATAAAGGGTTAGTCAGGGGAAGCCTAAGCCCATGTGCAGTACCAAATGTATTGAGCCCAAAGAAAGATGAAGGATGGAGGATGTGTACAGATTCTCGAGCCATCAACAAGATAACCATTAGATACAGATTTCCTTTACAGAGAATGGATGATTTGATGGACTATTTAAGTGGAGCAATCTATTTTTCCAAGGTAGACTTGAAGAGCGGATATCATCAAATAAGAATGAGAGAGGGAGATGAATGGAAAACAACATTCAAGACGAATGAAGGATTGTTTGAATGGCTGGTCATGTCGGTTGGGTTGACAAATGCACCAAGTACATTTATGAGGTTGATGAATGAAGTGTTGAAAGACTTCATTGGAAAATTTGTCATAGTATATCTGGATGACATACTAATTTTCAGCAAGACAAAAGAAGAACACCTAAGACATCTGACAACAGTGATGGAAAGGTTGCAGCAAGAGAAGTTGCTGATAAATCTGAAGAAGAGTTCTTTTATGAAGAAGGAGATCATATATTTTGGTTTCATAATCTCTTCAAATGAATTGAATATGGACCCAGGAAAGGTGAGAGAAATCAGAGAATGGCCATCACTGAGCAACATATTTGAAGTAAGAAGTTTTCATGGGTTAACAAGCTTCTATAGAAAATTTATCAGAAATTTCAGTGGCATATGTGCACCCATGTTAGACGCTGTGAAGAAGAAACACAAGTCCTTTAGTTGGACGGAGGAAGATGAAAACAGTTTCAAAGTGTTGAAAGAGAAAATCACAGAGCAACCAATTTTGGTTTTGCCAGATTTTGGAAAAACATTCTAGGTGAGATGTGATGCAAGTGGATTAGTTGTTGGAGCAGTCTTGAGCCAGGACAATAAGCCAGTTGCTTATTTCAGTGAGAAACTAAATGATGCCAAGAAAAAGTATTCCACGTATGACAGGGAATTTTATGCGGTGATTCAAGCTTTGAAAAAATGGAGGCATTATCCAATTCCTAAAGAGTTTTTCTTGTACAATGATAATCATGATTTGCAATTTATTACTAGGCAAGAAAATTTGAATCATAAACATGCAAAATGGATAGAATTCATGTAGAATTTTACTTTTGTTATTAAACACATTGTTGGAACTGTTAACAGAGTTGCAAATGCTTTGAGTAGAAGAAGTTTGATTGTACAGGAATTCCAGGTGGAAACTTTGGGGTTCGAACACCTCAAGGAGATGTATAAAGAAGATGCAGATTTCAAAGAAGCTTACAAGGCATGCAGGAATCCTTTGTTGGGAGACAAAATCCCATGGAATGAATATTTGATTCAGGATGGATTACTGCTCAAGGGGAGCCAATTATGTATTCCAAAGTGCACAATGAGAGACATCCTGCTAAAACAAAAACATAGTGGAGGTTTAGCTGGACACTTTGGTCATAACAAGACATTTGCACAATTGAATGATTCATATTATTGGCTGACCATGAGAGAAGAAGTGAATAAATTTATGAACAAATGCAGAATTTTTCAGTATGCAAAAGGAATACAACAAAACATTGGTTTGTATCAACCATTACCAATTCCAGAGAGGTCGTGGGATGAAATTAGTATGGATTTTGTTTTAGGATTGCCTAGAACTCAAAAAGGGAGCGATTCCATATTTTTTGTGGTGGAAAGATTCTAAAAAATGGCATATTTCATACCATGCCAGAAGACAAGCGATGCCACACACATCGCCAATCTATTTTTCAGAGAAGTAGTAAGACTATCTGGATTTCCAAGGATGATAGTTTCATATAGAGACATCAAATTTGTAGGACACTTTTGGAGAACTCTATGGAAGAGGCTGGGAAGTAACTTATCCTTTAGTTCAGCATATCACCCTCAGAAAAATGGACAAACTAAAGTAGTGAACAAGAGTCTCTGAAACTTACTGATAATTTTAGTCACTGATCAAGGTAGACAATGGGATCATATTCTGGCACAAGTAGAATTTGCATTCAATAATTCAGTAAATAGGAGCACAGAAAAAGTCCATTTGAAATTGTGTATGGTATACAACCAAGGGGGATTACAGAATTCAGAAATTTGAATTAGGATGAGTTCAGAAGTGCTGGAGTAGAAGATTTTGCAACAGAATTGTAGAAACTTCATGACAGATTCATAGATCAGCTACAAGATAGTAGCCAGAAACACAAGAGCAGAGTTGACCAAAAGAGAAGAGAATTTCAATTCGAAATTGGAGATGAGGTTTTAGTTCACTTGATAAAAGAGAGATTCCCAAGGGGAATGTACAATAAGCTAAAGATGAAAAATATTGGACCATGCAGGATTCTTAGAAAAATTGCAGCCAATGCTTATGAGATTGAGTTGCCAGAAAATGTTGGAATATCGCCAATATCCAATGTTGCAGACTTATATCCTTACAGGAGAGATGAAGTAGGAGGATCAGATGATCAGAAATAAATTCAGTGGGAAGAGAAATTACCCACAACAGAGAAACCTCATATGGAGAGAATTATTGAGCAGAGAGATGGAAAGAAAACCAGGAGAAAGACATATCCTGAGTATCTGGTGAAATGGAAAGATCACCCAATGGAAGATGCAAGTTGGGTCACAGAACCTGATATTTTGAAGCATGGAAAGATAGCGCAGGAGCTCATGGACAGTAGTCCATAAAAAGTTTTAACCAGGGGAGTATGATGCAAGAGAATCACCTTCAAGGTCAACAATGCACACGTGGAGGCAATCAGAAGAGATTTTAGCAACGCCTGAAATTCAAATTGGGCATTAACTCATAATTTAATTGGGTTGTTGAGATATTTTGTTGAGAAATTTGAATATTGTAACTTGTTTGAAAAGTCTCTAAGGACTGTAATAAATCACAGACATGGAGTGTTGACTCTGTCTGATAGTAATTAACAATTATTGTAATGGGACAGAGTAGGTAACAAATTTAAGTTTGAAATGATAGATTTTAGAACAGGACGAGAGAGCTCACAGAGCCAGTCCTTAGATATTCTGATTTTGAATTTGTAATAGATATATACAAAATAGAGTATGAAAGGATGGTAGTAGAACTAGAGTAGAATAGAGCAGAGGAACACCATGTGTATTTTTCGTTTTTATGAATGAATAAAACAGACGAAAGTTGTCCCAAACTGGACTGTGTTCATCTGAATGTGATTGCATGAATATTTCATTCTGTATGTGGTATTTGTTTCATTGTTGTTCCTGTATGAGAGTTCGAGAAGATGATTTTATGAACCTGTAACAAAAGTGGATCAGTTCCAATTGTTTCTCTTCTGAACCGTGCATGCAAGGTGTGCATTCACAAACGCAAGGTGTGCATTGACTGAGTCTTAGAATGAATTAGATAGAAGGGTTCAGAGAGAGAACAAAGGGAACTTGAGGATCCAAGTGCAAGGAATGCATAGAGGCTAGAAGGGACCAAGTTTCGAAGGAATAACCTAAGAGAATGCCAGGCGGGTGTAAGGTATTTGGTTTTCAAGAAAATTCCTCGAATCTGAGTTATTTGAGATCTTTGAACGTGAGGTGTGCGTAAGAGGTCGAATATTCCAAGAGGACAAATCTCAGGAAGGATAATAATTTTGAGTACAAATATTTAGTAGGGAAGAACTGAAGGCTGAGGTCTTTGACACTTAGAAAACCTTCTAAGTCTAAGAGAAGGAAAATCTCAGGAGGAGGAGCATCGTAGATCGTTAGATCTAGTACAGAGGACCGATAGCCATCGAATCTAGAGGAAGGCACATGGGGTTTAACCTTGTGTATGAAAAGTGGAACGGACTCATCAGAGTCCCGAAAGCGTCCGAGCCGTCTGTCATTATAAGACACATGGTGAAGATCTGGAAACCATCAGGGTTTCAGAACTCAGGTGCATGAGGGTGGTGAGAAATAGAATTCGTGATCGCCGAAATCTCGAAATCATTTCGACCGTTGTATCGGGAGCGATGCATGGCAAAGATCTAGAATCCATCAGGGATTTGTTTGCTGAGAGACGAGAGTGAAGACTCTCCCAAATTGTCGAAAGGAAGAATGCCGAGATTTGATCATGACCATTGATCATCCCAAAAATATCACGACCGTTGATCATGATTAAGAGTTACAACCGTCCATCAGAGGGGATACATGGCTGTTAGTCAACATTTCGACACCAGGGAAATGAAGGAGAAGACTAGGCCAAAATCACGAAAGGGGATTTTGTGAAAGGATAAGAACCGTCCATTTTGGAGGACGTGTGGCAGAGATCCAAAAGTCACTGGGAGTTTGGTCACTAGGAGTTGGGAGGTGAAGAATATAAAAAAATTCCTAAAAGGATATAACCGAGATTTGATCTGGGCCATTGATCAAGTGACAGATCTAGACCGTAGATTCGAGAGGTATCGGGTCTCCGAGTTTTGGGGATTTGAAAGGGAAAGGAGGAGCAATGCATTGTGATTCCCTGAATCGTGAAAGTTGAAGCACTCAGAGGAGTATCCCTAGCCACATGACAAGTTCGTGTGGAGAAGGCTTAAAGGAGGAGCTGTTAGGCCCTTTTCAGGTTTCTGCATTTTGAAAGACAGGGATCCCGAAAGAGCTCACATGTAGGAGTCTCGAACTTCCGAAATGTGAAAGGTGCGTAGTCTAGAGCCTTGGGTCACAGCCCGAGATCATGAGGGAGAAAAGGATTCAATGTAGAGGTATATGTTGGATCATAAAGGAGAAGGGAACCAAAAAGGTGGCATCCATGCAGGGCTTCTCAAAGCCTGCATGAGGGACAAAGGGACCTATGGTTCTGTTCAAAGGGTTCCAACAGGAACCAAAGAGCTATTTCAGCTTAACAGGAAGGAACGATCCAGTGATCGAGAGGTCACGGACCCTTCTGAAGGGTGAGGTAGGGGGTCTACATCAGGTGGTATCAGAGCTAAGATTTTGAGTTTGTTTGTAGACAACAGACAAAGGAAAAGGAGGAAGGTTGGTGCCATTTGTGGTATCAAGGAAATTTTCAATTTATGTTTGTAGGTGACGTAGTGAAGTCATGCCACCTAGAAGACGTAGAGTGAATGCAAATATGGAATAAGAAATGAGGTGACTCAGAATGAGATTAGACGCCATGGAGACCGCACAGAGAAGAGAACCGGATGTTGGTGATGTCAGTGAGGCCAAAAGTGAAGAGGCATAGGTCGAGGAAATGCAGCAGAGGACGCTGCAGAAGATCGCTTGATACAAGCTATTTCAAGAATAGGAGCCAGATCAAGGATAGAGGTACCTATGTACGAAGGCAATTTGGAAGTTGAAGAATTGTTGGATTGGGTATGCGCCATGGAAAAATACTTAGATTATGGAGATATCAGAGAAGACAAGATGGTGAAGCATGCAGTGACAAGATTGAAAGGCCATGCAACATTATGGTGGGATGAAATACAAGCCGAACGCAGAAGAAATGGTAAGAAAAAAATTAAAAGCTGGGATAGGATGGTAGCTAAGTTGAAGGAAAAATTTATCCTGAAGGATTACCATATCAATATTTACAGAAGATTGCAGAATCTGAAATAGAGAGGTTTATCAGTGAAGGAGTACACTCAATAATTTTACCGACTGAACATTAGGGTTGGACAGAAAGAGAATGAAGATGAGAAGACAGCCAGATACATCAATGGACTAAGATATGAAACCCAAGAGGATATCAGCATGATGTCTGTCAGTAAAGTCGAGGATACCTATCAAGCAGCCTTGAAAGCTGAAGAAAAGTTGGCTAGGAGGCAAATCAAATGAACGAGAGGTGGAAACTCAAGTAGAGGCAAAGGAACCACCAAAGAAAATTCCTGGAAGTCGAAGCCTGAAGATGAAAAACAACATAGTCACCATGAGAAGGGTGGAAGCTCCAAATAAGGACAACATGGCAGACAAAGTTCTTTTCCCAGAGGTAGAGGAAGAGGAAGAGCCAGGGGAGGCGTATTTAAATACTATACCTGTGGAAAAGAAGGACACAAATCTTGGGAATGTCCTGATAGAAAAAAATAAGGTGGAGAAGAACATATTGCTAAAGTGGAGAAGCATGTGGAAGCAAAAACAATAGAAGGAGGAAGAAACCTCGTGATGGGGAAATTTATTCTCAAACCAGAAAAGGAACTAGAGGAACTAATTCAGTGAAAAAGCCTATTAAAAAATGATTGCAAGTCAAAAGACAGAGTTTGAAAAGTGATCATAGATAGTGGAAGCACTGACAATCTAGTATCCACAGAGATGGTGGGAAAGCTGGAGATGAAGACAACTGCACCCCCAAATTCATATAAGGTATCGTGGTTGTAGAAAAGGCATGAAGTCATGGTAAGTCAACACAGCCAAGTTGAATTTAAGATAGGAGGTTACAAAGATGAAATAATATGTGATGTAATTCCTATGGATGTCTGTCATATTTTATTGGGAAGGTCATGGCAATATGACCGAAATGTTATTCATGATGGAAGAAAGAATACCTATACCCTAGAAAGGAATGGTAGGACACATATGTTGTTACCCATAGAAGACAAAGAGAAAAATCCAGAAGAAAGTCCAAGCATACTTCTCATGAGTGGGAAGGAGCTCTTAAAAGAAGTCAAGAAGGAGAAAGAAATGTAGTTTGATGTAGTGAGGAAGCCTAGAGTTATCCTTACAAATACTTCTATAGAAGATTTTCCTATAGAAATCCAGGAACTATTAGAAAACTTTGCTAATATAGTCGTGGATGAGTTACCACACTCATTTCCACCTATTAGGAGCATAAGCCATCATATTGACCTTATTCCAGGATCTAGTTTACCAAATAAAGCATCTTATAGGTTGACACCTAGAGAGAATAAGGAAGTCAAGAATCAAGTCCAGGAGTTGTTGGATAAAGGGTTAGTCAGGGAAAGCCTAAGCCCATGTGCAATACCGATTGTATTGAGCCCAAAGAAATATGGGGGATGGAGGATGTGTACAGATTCTCGAGCCATCAACAAGATAACCATTAGATACAAATTTCCTTTACCAAGGATGGATGATTTGATGGATTGTTTAAGCGGAGCAAGCTATTTTTCCAAGGTAGACTTGAAGAGAAGATATCATCAAATAAGAATGAGAGAGGGAGATGAATGGAAAACAACATTAAAGAAAAATGAAGGATTGTTTGAATGGCTGGTCATGCCGTTTGGGTTGAAAAATGCACCAAGTACTTTTATGAGGTTGATGAATGAAGTGTTGAAAGACTTCATTGGCAAATTTGTCATAGTATATCTTGATGACATACTAATTTTCAACAAGACAAAATAAGAACACCTAAGACATCTGACAGTAGTGATGGAAAGGTTGTAACAAGAGAAGTTACTGATAAATTTGAAGAAGAGTTCTTTTATGAATAAGGAGCTCATATATTTGGGTTTCATAATCTCTTCAAATGAATTGAAGATGGACCCAGGAAAGGTGAGAGCAATCATAGAATGGCCATAACCGAGCAACATATTTGAAGTAAGAAGTTTTCATGGGTTAGCAAGCTTCTATAGAAAATTTATCAGAAATTTTAGTGGCATATGTGCACCCATGTTAGACACTGTGAAGAAGAAACATAAGTCCTTCAGGTGGATGGAGGAAGCTAAAAAAAGTTTCAAAGTGTTGAAAGAGAAAATCATAGAGCAACCAATTCTGGTTTTCCTAGATTTTGGAAAAGCATTCCAGGTGAGATGTGATGCAAGTGGATTATTTGTTGGAGCAGTATTGATCTAGGACAATAAGCTAGTTGCTTATTGTTACACATAAAAATTACTCACTTCAATAGTGTTGCAAGTGTCATCATTAATTCGATCCCTACCCCCACTTTTACAAACTTTCACTCTACAGCTCCACATGTTCCGCACGATCCTACTGGGACATCTCTTCACCCTAGAATGCAGACCCTTGCCAGCTAAATACATTCGAATGGAGGGAAACCACCATCTAGCAGACCTATCCCTCCTGGAAGACCACCATATTATGGCGGGCCTACCCCTCCCGAGGGACAACCCCCTTTTCATGTTCTTCCCGGAGGGAAACCTCCCTTTGCCAGACATACCACAGTCATTAATCCACCGCTGGCAGGAGGGTAACCTTTTTCTACTAGAAACCCTTCATAATCTTGGGGAGTATCTTTCAGAGGTATGTTTACCCAACACCATGTTGGGGGGCATTCATATCATAACCCACAAGGAGGAGTATCAAATCCTGCTCCTTTCGAACCATATTATGGACAACCTTATAGGGGTAACATCCCAAACACCACCTAGAGTCCTCAAGGACAACAACCTTATCCTCCCCATGGGCCTAATGTGTATTTGCCTCTGGGATCTAATCCTTACCCTCTTTAAGGGCACAATGTTCATCCTCTTTCTGGTAAAGCAAATCACCCAACTTATAATGCTCAGAACCCACCGGGTTATGCAAATGTTTCTCAGCCATCATTGAATCCTATTTATCCTGGTCAGCAACAACCATATGTAGGAGGACCTACTGGTTACAACTATCCACCTAAATTGGTTTATGGTCCTACTGGTGTTCCTATGCCACACCAGTATCATCCACAAATTAACTGACAACTACCTTTCCTTGCAACTCTGGATCTCCCAAACTTGTCTCGGTTAACTAATGATCCTATTTTTCATTCACCGGTTTGGCCAGTTATTCCAGCTAAACTTCCTTTTGATATTTCAAAATTTGACGAAAAATCTAGCGAAGATCCAAATCACCATGTGATGAATTTCCATTTGTGGTGTTCATCAAACTCCCTCATGGATGATTCTATACGTTTGCATCTTTTCCAACGAACAATTACAGGCTCAACAACAAAGTGGTATATCGAACTACCACATGCTTCTTTTCATGATTTCAACTCCCTTCCCATGTCTTTCCTCACACACTTTCAACTACCTATTCGCTACGAGACGAGTATTGAACTCTTGACCTCTCTTTGTCAAACTGACTCCATGCACATCTCTGACCATATTCATGAGTGGAGATGACAATGAAGGATGATCAAGGTAATCATTCCTGACATATTATTGGTGGAATGGTTTACTAAATCACTTTTACCCCTGATTTCTCCTGATGTCGCTATGGGTGGTGGAGTCACCGAGGAAGAAACCATTGCTCAGGCTCAGTACTTAGATTTGGTTTATTCCTAATCTGGTACTTTGTATGATTTGCTTCCAAATGTTGCTCGAGCTAATACCGATCCATCCAAGCTGTCATCCTCATCTCATGCGGACAATGTTATCGGTTCTGCCAAAACTCAATCTACTTACCAGACGACCACACTCTCCTCTACCTCCCCCCAAACTCTGATCTCTAAGGTGAATTCCGTTCAATCTTCCCCTTCACAAAAATCTGGAGGTAAGAAGAAGACAAAAAATAAATCAAAAAATACTAATAACAATGAACAACCAAAAAATCAATCTCAAACACCTGCTACCGAAAAGAAGCCACAATGGAAACTGAAATTCCCATGTATCATTGGTGGTGACGATCACTACACTCGAGACTGTCCACATCATAATGAAGTGGCCAAACTTTTCTAGGGAAATTCACAACCCGCTATGCTTACTTATCCTTTTCCACAACAACAATCCATGGTTGCTAAAACCCCCTCTCCTGTGGGCAGTTCTAGCCATCCTCATGATGAGGCCTCGACGCGTGCACATATTTATATGTTTAATGGAATTAATTTGAACACTCTCTCTAAGACATATGACACACTAGGTAAACCTAACAAAGGAAAATTCACTAATGGTACTGGTACTTTACTGGATCCATCACCATCCTCCGTTAGTCCTCCATTGGTTGATCCTCCATCTGGACCACTTCAGATTGAGAAACCTACGTTTGAATCTATCTTATGCCCTCCTAAGAGTGCTATTTGTAAATCTACCTTTAATCCTAGTTCACCTACCGCCCAATACTACAACATTGTTGAATATTTGTCTCAAACACCATGTTCTATGTCTGCGTTGGAAGTTCTATAGCACTGCCCCAGTGCAAGATACCAGATATAATAAATATGCAGAACATAAATAAAATGCTAGAAATGGCAGAATAACAGTAATATATCCAACATAATCTCCACAATAACATAGAAATGATATAAGAACAACAACAGAAATAACACTTTGATTCAGAAAGCAATGTTCACAGGCCTCTTTGAGGGGGCACCCTCCAATTGAGCAACTCTCTGTTACAATAATCTCCAAGCTAGGGTTTTCATACCCTCGACCCTTATTTATACTAAATATGTCTATCAAGAGAAGCATCTAGAGGAAGATCCTTCTAGAAGCGGAAGCTTCTATTAGGTCTTCTTACATCTGCCTTATTCTATTTTATTGAAAGGCCTTATTAATATTGACC
>JASDQU010880579.1:34778-45370 GCA_032191745.1 Picea mariana
TTTTTTTTTTTTTTTTTTTTACACCTGTGGAGTAATACTTTGGTCTAAAGAATACTACAGCGATGAAATCCCCAAATTATTAACCAGAAAGAGATGCGTATTTAATTGGGAACCTGAACACAGTTGCACATCAATAGATCTGGTCTCTTTTAATTTGTTTATGTTTCTGTTCCCCAAGGGTTCTACAGATAAGGGTTTTCCCTGTGCTATAGCTCTCTGATATACGTGCGGGTCCAACAGTAGTACTCGGCCCAATATCTCATGGCACTAACTAAGGAGGATAGATTGTACCCTTAGCCGTACTACCCAACTACCCAGGTACTAGAGAGTATCTTCCTGAGTGCTGTTCTCGATGACACTATAGTAGTCCAACAATCGATAGGTTTATCTAAAGAGGGCTTCAGGAAATCTAGGCCGATCTGTACATAGGTGATGTCTGATGCACTACCACTCGAAGGGGTACCAATAGGGGTTACAAGGGTATCCAACAGATGTGCGCTTAAGAACCACTTGTATTTCCTACGTGTATGAATCCCTCAACCACGGGTTTATGCACGTAACAACATATCTCTGTGGCTTAAAGACGCTAGAATACGTCTCTACCCTGAAAAAAAAATTCCCACAATTTCTACCAAGGAAATTGCTCTGTTACCACTTGCAAGATACTAGATATAATAAATATGCAGAACAGAAATAAAATTCTAGAAATGGCAGAATAACAGTAATATATCCAACATAATCTCCACAATAACACATAAATGATATAAGAACAACAACATAAATAACACTTTGATTCAAAAAGCAATGTTCACAGGCCTCTTCGAGGGGGAAACCTCCAATCGAGCAGCGCTCTGTTACAATAATCTCCAATATAGGGTTTTCATACCCTCGACCCTTATTTATACTAAATATGTCTATCAAGAGAAGCATCTAGAGGNTAGAAGTAGAAGCTTCTATTAGGTCTTCTTACATCTGCCTTATTCTATTTTATTGAAAGGCCTTATTAATATTGACCTTTATTACATCTGAATATATTGATCTACCTATGTGCGGGTTAGAACCCTAACACCCAGTCAACGTAGAATGCTCTTGGTTGCTATTGGTGCTGTTGATTCTGAGTCGTCCAACCATATCATGTTTAACTTGTACAATTATACATCTCAATTCTTTCACCAACATGCTTTCCAAGTTGATGTTGTTGTTCACAATCAACAAATCCACCAAACTATTCTGGATGAGGGAGCCTCAACTTGTGTCATGTCTTTAGCATGTTGGAAAGGTTACCCGCACTTAACAAGTCCCCAATGATGTTACACACATTCGATGGGAAAGTTTTTCATCCTGATGGGCTTTTATAGTCCCTTCCCATCCAATTGGGTGGAAAAACTATCACTGTTGATGCCGAGGTGGTTGATGCTCCCCTCGATTACAACTTGTTACTTGGAAGAAGTTGGTTTTATGCTATGGCTGCCATTGCCTCGTCGGTATTTTGATGTGTACAATTTCCTCATCAGGGAAAAATTGTCACTGTTGATCAGTTAGATTTCTACACAACCGATGCTCATGCTCCAGCTACCAACAACATTCCTTTCTTGGGAGACCACAAGATCATGTATGAAAGCGTTGGTGTTGGCTTGATGAAAGATTCTAGCCTTATGGGTACCTTCCCTACACCACTTCCAATGACTACACATCATATCTCCCTTGTCGATATGATTTCAACCATGACTTATCAATATTTGGACTCATCTGACCCTTGGATTGTACCTAGTCTGTTGGAATTCGATGCACTAGGTGACACCGTGCCACTTAATCCAACCGAAACATCATATGTTGTTGTCCAATATGCTTCTCCCTCTTCGGATGACCAACATCTATTGGGACCTGATAGTTATTCGATGCCATCATGGTTAAGTTCCTTGTTGTCTGTGATAAACTACATTTCTCCAATTTTTCCCTCGGATGAATCTATTATGGAAATGTTGAGCATTGATGAGATACCTTGGAATGATAACCATCATCAATCCTCTTTTCTTCCCCCTTGTGAAGAAATTCGGGAAGATATACACTCTATCTCCCCTCCTAATGTCGATTTTCTATTGTCTCCCATGCCTTCAACTTCCGATGACTTGGATTCAGTCATTGACATGGTGATCTCTTTGGTAGGTCTATTGGAGTCTGATCTCCTTACCCCTATCACGACCCTCGACATGTGTTCCTTCCAGATTGATTTTCTTCCATCCAGCGAAGATCTCTTCGAAGCCATGACCGAGTTTTTTCCCTTGACATGGTGTCTTTCCAGAATGTTATTATCTTGGAAACCATGATCAAGAAGAGTCTATGAGCACAATTTATCTTCTCTATAGCAAGCTCATTAAAAAATGAAACAAAGGTCATGAACACAGTTTCTCCTCTCTATGGCAAGCTCGTTAAAAAGTGAAACATAAGCTTTGAGCATAGTTTTCCTCTCTGTAGCAAGCTCGTTAAAAAATGAAACAACAATCTGGGGATTGAACCCAGAGCCCTGAGCATAGTTCTTTTCTTGTGTCAAGATCATTAAAAAATGAAAAAGTCACCTCTTTTGAACCTTCATTTCCTCCACCCTTCTCTTTTTTCTCCATCTAGTACAGAAATTGGTGAAAAACTCAAAGACGGTGAATAAATTGAAGCTTGGAGGGCATGTATCCAGCCTTTGATGATCATTCTGGAGTTAGTTCACTAGCTTTCAGGCTGGGGGCTTACCGAGCTTAGTATTTGTTCTTTATCATGCTCGAAAAAACATGAGAATGTAACCGGGTAAAATTTTATCTCTTTTTCGGACCTGCATGGATACGCAAAAAAAGGAACCCTTCAGAGTCTTCTTTAATCTCTTTTCAGACTCTCTAAACATGAAAACATTGCCGAGTGATCTTGCTTCCTTTCCCACTCGTTAAAAGGTTTGAAAGGGCATCTTTAGAGTGATACTTTATCTCTTTTTTGGCCTCGCAAGACTAACATTACGAAAAAGGACAACATTGGAGTCATCTTTAAGTTGTTTTCAGACTCTCTAAATATGAAAAACCACCAAGTTTACCTTCTCTGTACTCGTTAAACAATTACACGTTGAAGGGCCCATACGGGACCGAACCCTTACTTATTCTAGTTCGCTAAACAAAGGAAGAGGGACTTACCAAAGATGAGTCATATCGAGCATGTGTTACCCTCCTTGAGCTCGTTAAATTAAAAAGAGGTACTCGTCTATCTGGATGGGGGGAAAATTGAAAGAAGCAAGCCAAGCAGTTTTTTGAGAACACTACTAGTAACTCTTACAATCACCCTTGAACACGAAACTTTGTATTTGTATGCATTTTAATGTGCTGAACCTCTGCACTGAGCCAATCCTCTAAGTTTCTTTTACTCCTTTGGGTCACCTGATGAAATTCACATCATCCACTGCATTATAGTGTTTTGGTCCATGTCATGTTTCTGCTGTTGTGCCTCAGTGTTCAAGGGAAGTATCTACCTCGAGAGTCAACCATCACAAATATCCTGTTTCAATACCCGTGTCAGTCCATGTTCATTTGATCTGCCAATTACATCTCTGTGTCAATTTCATGTCTTTTATGGGGGATACATCAAGGCCCTCCTTCAACGAGTCTATTCCTGTCGACTTCAACACATTATCCAGGAGTTAGACTTAGAAACTAGTTATTACTTTGGGACTTGCATGCCTCAATGGCAGGCCTCCTCGTGTCAAACAAAGGGTTTACATCATTGACCTCTGATCGAATGATTCCATGGATGTTCGACTTTAGCTCATCTATTCATATTCGTCAGAATATACTAGAGTACCTTGGGAATCATTGACATCAATGGCGATTTCCCTCACGCTTGTTAACGGTTTACATCATTGACCGGTAATCAAGTGGTCTCTACCATGTTCGACATCAGGACATCTATTCACATGGTTAGATTCATACTACATCGGGATCGATAAGATGACCCTGGGTTGAGTTTTCACTCTTATGTATACTTTGCCCAGGTTCCGAAGGAGTTCTTTTGAACTATGACACATATATTGTTACATAGATCGACTTTATATTGGTTGTGTCTATGTCTTGTCATCTCGTAGATCCACTGTGTATTCTTCATGTCTACGATCAGTTTAGGTCATAGGAGTATAAATCCATAGTGTATCTTCAGTGGCTATAATCCATAGTGTATCTTCAGTGGCTATACCTTTTGTCAATATAATTATGGATCTGCAGTGTATTTTATGGTGGCCATACCTAAAAAGTCTTTATCACTCAAGCATAGGTATGCTTGCCTTAGGTTTTGAAACATGCTATAATATTTGTTTGAAGGTTGTGTGCATATTTTTCCGATTTCTCTGTATCCATACCCTTTCTCGAAAAATTCTACAAAGTACTTCAGTCATCATCGTCTTCTAACTTCATACTTTGGGGGGCAATCTGTTACATATCAAAATTAATCACTTCAATAGTGTCACAAGTGTCGTCATTACAAGTGTTATAAGTGTTACATCTTGTCCGAAAGTGTCACATATTGACCACAAGTGTTGAAAGTGTCATAAACATCATACTGCCATCTTGCCCATGTTGTGCCTCTAATGACATCACAAAGACACTTAAGACACCCCAAAGACTAGTTTTGAAGAAGAGAAGTCACTTGATAGGGAGTACAAACATTTTTCCACTGAAAGAAACACTTAAAAATGGATTTTGGAGAGGAGCGCTCCCCTACCCACTATCAGGGAGTGCTGACACTCCCTGGGCCTCTTTGGGGGAGTGTTTGAGCGCCCTGTGCACCCTTTTGGGGGAGCGCTACCCTTTTCTGAGAAAGTTTTGGTTTTATTGAGGCAAATCAGGGAATAATCCCTCAATTCCTGAAGGTGGTTGGATTCGAATAGATGGTCAAGGCATGATCTTAGGGAAGATCCTCAACTGAAGGAGAGGAATCCTCAACTTATCCCAAAGATCTCTCAAGTGGTTGGGCCTCTCTAAGGCTATATAAGGAGGCCTCCTCATGGTGAAAGGTGGATGGAGATTAAAAATTATACTAAACTTATGATCCTATAAGAGATATGTCATCAAAGCAATCAATGTAGATTACTTGAGCAAAGGGGTTAGACAAGGAGAACTGGAAGAAGCTGTTGCACCTTCATTCAAAGGATTATAAGTACTTTTACTTGTTCTCATTAATAATCAATGCTTGGCCTGTTTCTTTCAAACTTATGTTTGTTCCATATGATTTTTTTTGCAGTGGATGGATCTATGATTGAGCTAATCTTAGTAGAGTAGGAAGTCCATTGTATCTTTGTTTGTCCTACAAGAGCTATCAGGGAGCTTAGGATCGAAGCTCAGCCAAGACTTTGCAAGGAAAAATGTCGCTAATAAGGTACATGTCTTTCTCCTTCTATTTCATTTATTAGTTTGATTAGATCTAAAAGGAAGTCAGTGTCCATGTTAAGAACTTTTCTATCTTGGCCTTAGGAGTCTAGAGACTAAGAGGGAATCCACTTGTCCGTAGGGGGATTCACCTACAACACTTATTTCAGTGAGAAACTGAATGACACCAAGCAAAATTATTCCACGTATGACAAGGAATTTTATGTAGTGATTCAAGATTTGAAAAAATGGAGGCATTGTCTAATTCCTAAAGAGTTTGTCTTGTACAATGATAATCATGCTTTGCAATTTATTACCAGGAAAGAAAAGTTGAATAAGAAACATGCAAAATGGGTAGAATTCATGCATAACTTTACTTTTGTTATTAAACACATTGCTGGAACTACTAACGAAGTTGCATATGCTTTGAGCAGAAGAAGTTTGATTGTACAGGAATTCCATGTGGAAACTTTGGGGTTCGAACACCTCAA
Organism: Picea mariana; assembly: GCA_032191745.1. Classification (NCBI taxonomy): domain Eukaryota; kingdom Viridiplantae; phylum Streptophyta; class Pinopsida; order Pinales; family Pinaceae; genus Picea; species Picea mariana. The sequence goes on from JASDQU010880579.1 coordinate 40,657, forward strand.
GGAGATGTATAAAGAAGATGTAGATTTCAAAGAAGATTACGAGGCATGCAAGAATCCTTTTTTGGGAGACAAAATACCATGGACTCAATATTTGATTCAGGATGGATTATTGTTCAAGGGGAGCCAATTATGTATTCCGAAGTGCTCAATGAGAGACAACATGCTGAAAGAAAAATACAGTGGAGGTTTAGCTAGACACTTTGGTCATGACAAGACATTTGCACAATTGAATGATTCATATTATTGGTTGATCATGAGAGCATAAGTGAAGAAATTCGCGAACAAATGTAGAATCTGTCAGTATGCAAAAGGAAGACAACAAAACACTAGTTTGTATCAACCATTACCAATTCCAGAGAGGCCGTGGGATGCAATCAATATGGATTTTGTTTTGGGATTTTATAGAACTAAAAAAGGGAGCAATTCCATATTTGTTGTGGTGGAAATATTCTAAAAAATGGGACATTTCATACCATGCTAGGAGACAAGGAGAACTCTATGGAAGAGGTTGGGAACTAACTTATCCTTTAGTTCAACATATCTCTCTCAAACAGATGGACAAACTGAAGTAGTGAACAAGAGTCTCAGAAACTTACTGAGAAGTTTAGTCACTGAGCAAGGTAGATAATGGGATCAGATTCTGGCACAAGCAGAATTTGCATTCAAGAATTCAATAAATAGGAGCACAGGAAAAAGTCCATTTGAAATTGTGTATGGTATACAGCCAAGGGGGATTATAGAATTGAGAAATTTTAATCAAGATGAGTTCAGAAGTGCTGGAGCAGAATATTTTGCAACAAAAATACAGAAACTTCATGACAGAGTCAAAGAGCAGCTACAGGATAGTAGCCAGAAATACAAGAGAAGAGTTGACCAAAAGAGAAGAGAAGTTCAATTTGAAATTGGAGATGAGGTTTTATTTCACTTGAGAAAAGAGATATTCCTAAGGGGAATATACAATAAGCTAAAGATGAAAAAGATTGGACCATGTCGGATTCTCAGGAAATTCCCAGCTAATGCTTATGAGATTGAGTTGCCAGAAAATGTTGGGATATCATCGATATTCAATGTTGCAGACTTATATCCTTACAAGAGAGATGAAGCAGGAGGATCAGATGATCAGAAAGAAATTTAGTGGGAAGAGAAATTACCCACAAAAGAGAAACCTCATATGGAGAGAAATATTGAGCAGAGAGATGGAAAGAAAATGAGGAGAAAGATATATCTTGAGTATCTAGTGAAATGGAAAGGTCACCCAATGGAAGATGCAAGTTGGGTCACATAACCTGATATTTTGAAGCATGAAAAGACAGTGCAGGAGCTCATGGACATGATTCCATAAAAAGTTTTAACTAGGGGAGTATGATGCAGGAGCATCGCCTTCAAGGTCGACAACGCACACGTGGAGGCAATCAGAAGAGCTTTCAGCAATGCCTGAAATTCAAATCGGGCATTAACTCATAATTTAATTGGGTTATTGAGATATTTTGTTGAGCAATTTGAATATTGTAACTTGTTTGAAAAGTATCTAAGGACTGTAATAAATCGCAGACATGGAGTGTTGACTCCGTCTGATAGTAATTAGCAGTTATTGTAATGGGACAGAGTAGGTAACAATTTTAAGTTTGAAATGATAGATTTCAGAACATGATGAGAGAGCTCACGGAACCAGTCCTTAGATATTCTGATTTTCAATTTGTAATAGATATATACAGAATAGAGTATGAAAGGATGGTAGTATAACCAGAGTAGAATAGAGAAGAGGAACACCATGTATATTTTTCGTTTTTATGAATGAATAGAATAGATGAAAGTTGTCCCAAAATGGAATGTGTTCATCCAAATGTGATTGCATGAATATTTCATTCTGTATGTGTTATTTTTTTCATTCTCATTCCTGTATGAGAGTTCGAGAAGATGATTTTATGAACCTGTAATGAAAGTGGATTAGTTCCAATCGTTTCTCTTCTGAACTGTGTATGCAAGGTGTGCATTCACAAATGCAAGGTGTGCATTGACTGAGTCTTAGAACAACTCAGAGAGAAGGGTTCAAAGAGAGAACAGAAGGAACTTGAGGATCCAAGTGCAAGGAATGCACAGAGGCTAGAAGCAACCAAGTTTTGAAGGAATAACCTAAGAGAACTCTAGGTAGGCGTAAGTTATTTTCTTTTCAAGAAAATTCCTCGAATCTGAGTTATTCAAGATCTTCGAACGCAAGGTGTGTGTAAGAGGTCGAATCTTCAAAGAGGATGAAGCTCAGGAAGGATAGTACATTTGAGTACAGATCTTCAGCAGGGAATAATTGAAGGCTGAGGTCTTGACACTTAGAAAAACTTCTAAGTCTGAGAGAAGGAAAAGCTCAGGAGGAGGAGCATTGTAGATCATCCGATCTAGTACAGAGGACTGATAGCCATCAGATATGGAGGAAGGCATAGGAGGTTTAACCTTGTGTATGGAAAGTGGAACGGGCTCATCAGAGTAGAAAGCATCAGAACCATCTATCATTATAAGACAGGTGGGGAAGATTCGTAAACTTTCGGGGTTTCAGAATTCAGGTGCATAAGGGTAGTGTGTTACCCATGATTTTGGTCATCATGATGATGTAGTAATGATGGTGTACTCAGGCTCTTCATAAGAACTTTCTCCTAAGAAAAAGTTATTTTCATCTCTTCCACAAAACTCATTTTTGGAGACTGTTCGTAGGCTGCTAGTATATTTTCCTGCGAGAATGCATGATTCTCACAGGCTGCCTTAATCCAGGGTGCGAGAAGTTTGCACTGTGTTGAACTACTAGGGTGCGAACTCTTCCTAAAGCAAAGAAAAAGATGAATTCACGATGCTTCTAGAAGGGAATATTCTAGAAGGATGAGATGGCATTCGAATGGTTATCCTAGTACTGGATTCCCTGATATTTTGGGATCATTCTTATCTAAGTAACTAATTCATTCTTTCCTATATATTGAGGGAATTCTCATGGAAAAGGTTAAGAAAGCTAAGAATCAAGATTCATTGGAGAATTAGTGAAAGAATTGTGTGAAGGGACTGATGCTACAATAGCTTAGANTCTTCTTCATGCAAGTGAGCAAGTGTGTGTGTCGGAGCCAAGGGCCATCGAAAGGAAGTTTGTAACATCAAGGCTTAGGTTGTAATCTTTACTTTCCATTAATATGATACAATAATATGTCCCTTTCCCATAAATCTATTTCCACTTTATTGTATAACTCCTTGATCATATACATAGATTGACTGTTGAATAGATTGTGCTTTCTTCACTTTAGTTGGTTTGTGTTGTCTTGATCTTGACTGCACGAGAGCACTGGAGTGAAGCAGGAGCAACAAAGACTGTAGGAAGCGATAATAAGGTATGTCATATGATTTTTCCTCCTATTTAATTCAATGGTCAAAATCTAGGGAAAGAGTCATGTTCTGTCTTGTTTTGTTCTAGATCCAGGTGGATCTAGGGAGATCGGTTAGTGTTTGCACCTACGGATTTATCCAATAACAAAATTGGCGACTCCATTGGGGATCACTCGGGTTTTCTTTGTGCCTTTTGATATTTTTCTATGGCCATTTGCTCTGGTTTCACTTTTCTCCTGTCTTATCAATCTCTGAGTCTTCAGGATATCTTGATAGACCCTCTGGGTCCAGAAGCCTTTTTCAATTTTGCTTCATTTTCCAAAATTTTGACTATGTTCAGGCATTCTCGCACTGTACTTCATTGCAACCTGCGAGAATAGGTAGAGTTCACACTCTACCTTTTGGTTTCAATGCAAGTTTCTCACACCCTGCTCAAGGGCCACTTGCGAGAATGCCTAATTCTTGCACTGTGTAGTATTGCCAGCCCGCAAACTCATTTTTTCAAAATTTTGGATTTGAGTTTTGGCATCTTCAACTGCCCAGATCAGTCTAGGTGCCTCATAAGAGTTTCTTGGACCATTGATTGGTGTCTTTCTTGTCTTCGTTTTCATGCATGAAATTTCTTTGTTTTAACAAAGTTCATTATTGATTTTAGTGAAATTTTTGAAACAAAAAGATTTAATTTCTTGCTTTATATTAGGTCGGGGGCATCCTTGCATTTGAAGTAGAGAAATTGCATGATTCTTGGCATTTTTTGATCTTAAATTATGAAAAATTTTCCCCCTCATGGCCGAGGGGGGCCATGAATCGTGCATTGGTGTATAGTACCTTTTTTCTCATTTCTTGGGAATCTTGATATTGATGAGTTTTAAGATTTTGGGACATTGTGCATATGGGAATGATAAATGTTTTCTCCTTCTCGTAGCATAGCTTTCACCGAAATGAAAAGATTTCATCTTCATATCTTTGCATAATTTTCGAGTAGGTCAAAACACCATATTGTCCACGCCATCTTCCTTTTGAGTAACAACAACCATAAAATAAAGCGCTTATAAAAATTGATTAGACATTTTTATATTTTCTGGTAGAAAACCTACATTAGATTAGTTGTAGGGCTTTGGAATAGGTGTGAAAGATAACTTTCCAAAGCTGCAAACGAACATAGAATCTTGAGTTAGGGAGCGGTTAAATCCACTTACTACATTTTGTCCTGGGAAGCCCTTCTAACACAAGGGTCAATCACGAGGTCGCATTGAGACTGACAGAGTTACTCACCCTGCTTTGTTGGTCTTGGTGTAGAGATTGCACGTATTACGGGGGTCACTTGAAGGTATACCCACAATGATGAGTGGAAGCC
>JASDQU010880580.1:0-10209 GCA_032191745.1 Picea mariana
TTTGGAAAACCTTGCACTTGATATCAAGCTACTCTTAATTGTAAAACTTGTGTTACTATTCACTTAATAATAATTGGGATGCATCTCTTGCTTCCTTAAGAAAGAGGTGCAATATGTTTATGCCTCTGTGGTAAACTGTGATTGCATATATGTTCTTTGTCATTTGTTGTTTTCTTCCCAAGATGTTACATTCATGCTCATTCAACCCATCCTATATTTTTTGAAGAGGGAATTATGTAGAAGGTAATCCTTTGAGGACTATTGTGCCATTGGCTTCAGTGCAAGAACCCTATTCAAATTCCATGATCATTGTAGTAAGAAAATCAACCAAAATTTGCAAGGCACCAACAATTCCACAAGCCTCCCATATTGCTGCTTTGATATCCCCTTCACTATGTTTCTTCTGACATCTAGATTTAGAAAACTCAGTTAGAAAAGAGATAACACCATGTAAATCATGTTCTTGCTTGGCTATAGTGCATTAAGCTACCATAGGATGTTCTTTGAAGAGCTACTTTTGGGTAATAAACCATTAAATAACCATGTACATTATTCTCAATGATAGACCTATAGAGGTATAGTAATTCCTCATTGCCTTTGTTACCATAACGTATTTTGCATCTCTTCCTCAGCAAGGAAAGAAATATTTGGACCAACTATGAGATGTATCCTCACTGCCTTTATTACCATAGCATATTTTGTATCTCTTCCTCAACGAATAATGCAATATTTGGACCAACTATGAGATGTATTGAAGATGAACTCTAGTTATTGATTCATTCTCATCATCAACTTCCAATAATTCTTTTCTTTTTGGATCATAGTTACTAAAATTAATTCCTGGAACTAGCCCTTCAATTTGAATAGTTGATGATTTCTCAAATAACATTTTTTTCAAAATCTCCAATGAAATATTTGGGTAGCAGGATGCATCAAGAAAATAGAGATCCCTACAAGAAGTTGTAATTCCCCCAAGTGCATCATCTCTAGCATAAGAGAAAATGGAAATATCAAAGGACTGTAATAATGATCATGATATAGTTGCACCACAAACTCATGGATCTAAAATCTTATGGCCTGAAAATACATCAAGCTTGCACAAAAGAGCATGAACATATGGTGGATGAAATGATTGAGCACTTGATAAATGAGGTTTCTAGCAGAGGGTAACTAACAAGGATTCGAAGTGCATGACATTGCATAGCCTCAAGATAAAGCAAAGACTCATGAAAAATGTTTCTTTTAGCACTAGATCCATCAAAAATAGCTTTGGTTATTATCAATTGGTTGTGCTTGGGGTGGTGTTGAGGCCTCAACAAATGGGAACACAATAGTCAAAACCATTAATCTCATAAATGCACTATGAAACCATGAACCTAGACACATAAATTAACGATATCCAAGAAAAAAAAATCCAATCCTTATAGTGGGTTCGTGTAAAATTTATGCCCAAGTTCACCCCATATTTGCTTCAATGCCTACCATTTTTTAAGAAGGCCAAAGAAGAACATTGCAGGCCCCCTTGTGCCAAAATTATGTAACAGGGTTTCTTGTCCACCTAGCCATGGTTCTTTTTTGTTTGGGGCCTTATTGTTTCTGTAGGATCCATCCTAGTCACTTGTCAAACTTGAATATTTATAAGCCACATCAAGGTGCTCTTCTTTGTCACGATCAATGTCATGGATGGGAGTGACCGACATTAATTCTACTTCTTTGTGGGCTTCTCCAATCTGTGTTTTCCAAAACCTTTTTGTTTTATACCAAGATCACAAGATACCCTATTTTCGAGGATCATACCAAAAATAGAAGGGTCATAATTTTTAGTTTGTGTTTCACAAGTTTCATAGGACAACTTTGTGACAGGAACGCAACAACTCCTCATTAATGTGAGTGTCTACATCTTCATCAGACCTACCTTTTGTCTAGAAATCAAGGTGATCATAATGAATCTGTTCCAGTTTTAACTCATCTTCCATATTACCAGAGAGTATATGATCATCTTCGGTATATCTGCCAGCCAAGTGTTCAAGATGTGCAGAATGCTACATATCCTTGTCACTAACTTGTTTAGACTTCGATGGCAACTTTGGGATGTTTTGGTCACACCTTTTGACGTCAAAGGATTGTTCAAATTTAGTCCCCAGAGAATCTGAAACATCACTATCATGCTTGTTCTCTTCTTCAACATAGTCATTCCCAACTTTGGAAGTAAGAGTAGTATCAAGACTTAGCATGAAGGTTTTGTCATTGCCTTGTTTGGATTCAAGATGCATATTTGAGATAGCAACATCATAAGTGGGTCTATCACACTTTTTTTCCACCCATACAGAATCTAAGAAAAATCCTTTACCATCTATCTAATCTACTGGAACAACAATAGTATCATTGGTGGACAAGTTGAGAGTGGGGCCTTCGTCATCAATGGCTTAGATCTATACCCTTCTCTTCATGCTAATTATTGAAATTCTTCATGAGATCTGTAACATAGGATTTCTTTATGGAAGAGACATATCTTGTTGTAGGGATGGGAATAATCATGGGTTTCTCACAGAGCTCTGTATATTCCAACACTGAGATCTGAGGCCTAAAACTAATCCACTTTAGAATCTGGGTTGTCTTCTTCTGTGACTACCTCTTCATCTTCAAGAGGAGGTTAGACAGATTCCTTAACAAGGTTTTGTGCATCACAGGGGCTCTAGCATTACATTTCATATATGTACTTGGTTAGCCTTTTCAGTTCACAGGTTGCAAGGAAAAGTTAAAAAACTACCTCAAAAAAAACATGTTTCTGCCACTGTTTCAGACCCCACATTGCGCTTTTGAAGCAGTCTTGGGAAAACTCATTTTTCTCTTCTTTGGAGAGGTCATTTTGCATTATTGAAAGTTTTACATACAACTATACATCCCAATATTTCCAAATCTACCTTCATATCAGAAAATGGATTAGGAAAAGTCACTCAAAAGTGCTCTGCTAGACCACACTGCGCTTTTGACTCTATTTTTGGTCATCATTTTCAAAAGACGTTTCTGACCAAATGAAGATGAATTTTGGAAAAACAAAGGAGGTTTTTTCTAAGGACACACCAAATAAAAATAACATACTTCATTTTTTACACAGGTATCATATATTGGGATACATTCAACTTTATTGGAGGCCTATTTCAAAAAATCAAATTCTCCAATTTAATTGCTTGTTTTAGTCATTCTTTTGTGGCACATATTACAAGAACACGGGAAATAATATAAAAAAACGTAGAGAGGTTTTTCTTCACAAAAATCTTATATACAAAAACCTCTCTCAGGTTTGTAAAATGTGTTATGGTTAAAGAGTTATTGCTCCATCTTTGACCCCTATTTTTTCTCTATGCTTCTAGAGAATTCGCTGCTTCACTTTTTTCTTGAAGGACAAAAGGTTGAGATCATTATTGCATGCTCCTACTCGGGGTAAAATTTACCATTCCAACCTTTAGTTTGAAACTGACATGTTAGCTACATGTGTGCAAGGGTGATGATTCTTTGGCCATCTTGGAGAAACAATGTTTCCAACTTCACTTTCAAGATATACTATCCACACAAAATCTTTTGAATATACTTGTTAAGCCTACAATCATATATGGTTTGAAGATTTGGGGCCCCGATTTGGCCATATGGAGTGGGATTGAGTGGAGAGGATCTATACTAGTATGCTTTAGTGGCATATCCATTGCAAAAGGTGTTCCTCAAAACATTGTACATGCAGAGTTTGGGACTTACCCCCTTTGTCTTAAAAATGCCTTCAGGTTTGTTACTTATCTTCATAGAGTACGAAGGATGGAAGACAATTTGTTAGGGAAATATGGATACCATTTTATGACCTTATTCTCATCTAATAGATTGGTGTCCTTAGAGAAAATAGGTCAATGCCCCTACTGGTTTATTGAGGCTTGCTCATTTCTGTAGTCAATTAGCTTCTTTATTGATTGCCTACCTCCATATAGGATCTCCCTTGGCATACCTCCTCATCTACTCCAATAAAGGAAGAGATTCATTCTATGATTAAGAAGGGCATTTGCAGGGGTTTAACTCAGGTCTTTTAAATTGAGTTACGCAAGTCCTTTAGCCCTAAGATGGATTTCTAATTTGAGCACTTCCCTCATACCTTTGATAGTCTCATTATCCAAATGAAATATCTTCAACATCATTGGTTGCATGGGCATCACGTTCCTATTGGTCAACTTCACATGGGTTTGCAGCTACTAAGAGTTAAAGTTGACCACCATCTCTCTCTAAAGGAATGCATCTATAAACTATGTCCATTGAATGAGGTAGAGACAATTTTTTGTTATCTTTAGATGCCATGTCTACTATGATATTAGAGGGAGATACCATTGCCTCTACAAAGATTAGGGTGGATCTTTATCTGTCTTGTTTGGATATCTTGATGAATGATGTTTGGCCTTGTGATTTAGAGAGGCAATTACCTTCATATGTCACCTACTTTAGGATCCTCTTGGGGAGCTACACAAATTACTTCCTTCTCCCATCCTAAAGTGGCATGTATCTTTATGGACATATGTTTTCATTGTCATCATTTCCCAGAGTGATCATTTTATGAGGTTGGTGTCCATCTTTGATCATATTTTCCTTTATTCTTACCATGGTCAACTTTTGATGATAATGTGATTTTCAATAGCCCAACAACATTGACAATTTTGAAAAGGAGCTTCATGGTTTTCTTTGGTTACCTTCAAAGTTTTTGTACATTTCATTTCATTGGACCACAGAGTCCTTAGTATTCATCTTGTCTAAGGAGGGGTTGGGCTTTCTCAATGGCTATGACCTTTGGAACTACGCCCTTTGGAACTATGACCTTTGGAACTACTCCTTGTGGAACTATGATCTCTGGAACTACGCCCTCTGGAACTATGACCTCTAGAACTATGCCCTCTGGAACTATGACCTGTGGAAATATGTCCTCTGGAACTACGCCCTCTGGAACTATGACCTCTGGAACTACACCCTCTGGAACTACGCCCTTTGGAACTATGACCTGTGGAACTACACCTTGTGGAACTATAAACCTGTGGAACTACGCCCTCTGGAACTATGCCCTCTGGAACTATGACCTGTGGAACTATGCCCTCTAGAACTATGACCTATGGAACTATGCCCTATGGAACTACGCCCACTAGAAATACGCCCTCTGGAACTATGACCTGTGGAACTATGACTTGTGGAACTATGCCCTCTGGAACTATGACTTGTGGAACTATGCCCCATGGAACTATGACCTCTATAACTACACCCTATAGAACTATGACCTGTAGAATTGTTCCCTTTGGAACTATGACCTTTAGAACCATGCCCTCTAGAACTATGACCTGTGGAACTACACCCTCTGGAACTACGCCCTCTCAAACTATGACTTGTGGAACTACGCCCTCTAGAACTACGCTCTCTGGAACTATGACCTGTGGAACTATGCCCTCTAGAACTATGACCTGTGGAACTACGCCCTATGGAATTACGCCCTTTAGAAATACGCCCTCTGGAACTACGCCCTTTGGAACTATGATCTGTGGAACTAAGCCCTCTGGAACTATGCCTTTGGAACTATGACTTGTCGAACTATGACCTCTGGAACTACGCCCTCTGAAACTATGACCTCTGGAACTATGCCCTCTGGAACTATGACCTGTGGAACTACGCCCTCTAGAACTATGACCTCTGGAACTATGCCCTCTGGAACTATGACCTCTAGAACTACACCCTCTAGAACTATGACCTCTGGAACTATGCCCTCTGAAACTACGCCCTCTGGAACTATGACTTGTGGAACTGTGACTTGTGGAACAACACCCTTTAGATCTATGACCTCTGGAACTCTGACCTCTAGAACTATGCACTGTAGAACTATGACTTCTGGAACTATGACCCGTGGAACTGTGACTTATGGAACTATGCCCTCTGGAACTATAACCTCTGGAACTCTGACCTCTAGAACTACACCCTGTAGAACTATGACCTGTGGAACTGTGACCTATGGAACTATGACCTGTGGAACTATGCCCTCTAGAACTATGACCTGTGGAACTACGCCCTCTATAAATATGACCTGTGGAACTACGCCCTCTGGAACTATGACCTCTGGAACTACTCCCTTTGGAACTATGACCTCTGGAGCTACTCCCTGTGAAACTATGACCTCTGGAACTACGCCCTCTGGAACTATGACCTCTGGAACTATGACCTATGGAAATACGCTCTCTAGAACTACACCCTCTAGAACTATGACCTCTGGAACTATGCCCTCTGGAACTATGCCCTTTGAAACTATGACCTGTGGAACTATGCCTTGTGAAACTACGCCCTCTGGAACTATGACCTGTGGAACTACGACCTCTGGAACTACGCCCTCTGGAACTATGACCTCTGAAACTATGACCTCTAGAACTGTGACTTGTGGAACTACGCCCTCTGGAACTATGACCTCTAGAACTACGCCCTGTAGAACTATGACCTGTGGAACTATGACCTGTGGAACTATGACCTATGGAACTACGCCCTATGGAACTATGACCTGTGGAACTACGCCCTATGGAACTATGACCTCTGAAACTACGCGCTCTGGAACTATGACCTGTGGAACTATGCCCTCTGGAACTACCCCCTGTGGAAATACGCCCTCTGGAACTATGACCTGTGGAACTATGCCCTCTATAACTATGACCTGTGGAACTACGGCCTCTGGAAATACGCCCTCTGGAACTATTCCCTTTGGAACTATGACCTGTGGAACTACGCCCTCTGGAACTATGCCTCTGGAACTATGACCTGTGGAACAATGACCTATGGAACTACGCCCTCTGAAAATATGACCTCTGGAAATATGCCCTGTGAAACTATGACCTGTGGAACTATGCCCTGTGGAACTATGACCTCTGAAACTACGCCCTCTGGAGCAATTCCCAAAGTATCTCTATCTAAAACCTATGAACTAGGGAGGTTACAACCAATCCCTGTTTTTTTTCAAACCAATACAGTTGGATTTCAAATGATCACAACTAATGTATTTCTAGCTTCTCTGCCTTACATGCCTTTAATTACATCATGTTATATTCATTTACATCATAGGAAATTTCATTTTTACCATAAGATAACTAAAAACTATTTTTTAGTGAAAGGGTAGCAAAACTGTAATGAAAAGGTAGCGTGAGCTTCTGTAACAAATTTGATGACGATCCCTTGGTCAATTTTTCTTCTGCAGGTTGTTGGAGGTAGGTGAGTATGTATTATTTCCATCTGAAGTGCTCTCCCATAAAAAAAAATCTATCAAGGTATTCAAAAATCCAATCTCCCAAAACTGGTGCTGAAAAAGTAGCGTGGTGTCTGTAATGGAGGCAACAAGCTATTTTTTAGGTACCTTTTTGCATTTTCTGAGAAAAATGGCTATTGATGAAGAAAATTTTATGTATATCCATGGTGTAAAATTCATCCCCTATCCAAAAATTCAAGCCATTCATCATTTGGCTACCTCTAACGTTAAAGGTAGCGAGGACACACTACCTTTTTAGCCCTGCAAATAATTGTCAAAATTTCCCAGTTTTGCAAGGGGTCAATTCAGCTCGTATATCCTAAATCATGATAGTGGTGTAAAAATTGAAAGAGGTTATTGTATATGAAGATGTTTTTGAGATAAACCTCTCTCAATTTCCCAAAATTCCTCTCCAGTTGTTAACAATATTCTCTTCAAAAAGATGTCTAAAACAGGACTTTGCACAATCAAAACAATAGGCTGTGCAGATGTGAATGTATCTCTCACCCTGTAAACCCTGTGTAAAAAGTGAGATAGGTTATTGTACTTTGTATTCTTATGAACAAAAACCTCCTCCAGTTTCCCAATATTCATCTTTGATGGGTCACAATATTCTCTGCAAATAGGTGACTAAAAAAGAAAAACTCTGATATTTTTGCACAATCAAAGTGCAGTCAAGTACCAAATTTGGTTTTTGGAGAGGCCTGTTGATCCTTGATGTAGATGAATAGATGCCTTGGAGTATGGAACATTATGATTTAACTCTTATACACTTTATCAAATTAACACTCTTTGTCAAACTGATACTCTTTGCCTTGTGACTAGGCAAATTTTTCTAGAATAGACCAAAATTTGACTTTTGACTTTGGACTAACTTGGAAGATTAATAACTCTTGATTACTATGGAACATAGGACCCTAACACTATGCACACTATTTTACCTTGCTTGAGGTTCACTTGGATTGATATATTCCATATGTTTTCTTGGGTAATCATGCTGCAATAAATCTGAGAATGCCATTTTCCTGCATTGCAGGAAAAATAGTTGTCTCCACCTCCTTATCTCTTCTTCATACGGTTGTGGATTTAGTACATGAGATAAATTGTAATAATCAGATTAAGACCTCTCTTCATTTGTTTCACAAAAGGTAGTGGAGGTAGTATCTAAAAATATGGCCAAATATTATTTTTGACCTAAAAATTGGCATTGTTAGATCGTTGCCAAACTTCATACCCATACTATACTTAAGAGTGGGTAAGCAAAAATGTGATTATCTTGGAAACCACAAAAATTCCATTTTTAGACCTACGTTTGACTGATTTTGACCAAGCTTTAAAACATCCTAGAATTTCACAAAAACAAAACTACGTGCTCATCAAAAGGGCATCCAAATCTACTCTCATATTTCAAAATTGGAATGTCAATCCTATTCATGTGGAAAACCTACTAAAAAAAGATCAACAAAATTGATCGGAAACCTACTAAAAATAGCACATGTGTTTCCCCCCTCGATTACTGATCTCTGGATGATCTCCAAACATACGTACAAAATGATTATGGAATAAACTTTGGCCAAAATAAGGATTTGCAACAATGCACCAATATGGCCTAGAACATGTGCTAGGAACAATGTGCTAGAACATGTGCTAGAACATGGCCTAGAACAATGCACCAACTTGATCCTAAGTGTACTCATGAACATGTGCTAGAAATTAAGACTCAAATTTGCATTAAAAAATACTGTGTTAATAGAGAGCAAAAGGATTGTTGAGGTGACCATGGCAGTGCATCCTACACAAATCCGGTGTTAATAGAGAACAAGAGCATTGTTGAGGTTACAATGGAAATGCATCTTGAACAAATCAATGGTTACCCCCTTTGGTCCAAGAGCCATCTTAGGGCCTAAAGTGTGGGTATGTTTTCACCTCCAGTGGATGCACTGACACTGTTTTCTCTCTAAGGGCTTGGGGAATAACTTCCATATGTCTCCAATGATCATTTAGCCAAGTCCTCTTAGCATTGGATACTATCCAAAGGACATCATTAGATAGTGCATTGGATCCTTTTGATAGTGCATTGGATCATTATATAGTGCATTGGATCCACAAGTCATAGTTCCAGAGGGTGTAGTTCCACAAGGTGTGGTTCCACAGGTCATAGTTCCAGAGGGCGTAGTTCCACAGGTCATAGTTCCAGAGGGCGTAGTTCCACAGGTCATAGCTCCACATGCTACATTTCCACAGGTCATAGTTCTACAGGGCGTAGTTCTAGAGGTCATAGTTCCAGAGGGCATAGTTCCACAAGTCACAGTTCCAGAGGTCATAGTTCCAGAGGGAGTAGTTCCACAGGTCATAGTTCCAAAGGGAGTAGTTCCAGAGGGCGTAGTTCCACAGGTCATAGTTCCATAGGGCGTAGTTCCATAGGTCATATTTCCATAGGGCATAGTTCCACAGGTCATAGTTCCCCAGGTCACAGTTCCACATGTCATAGTTCTATAGGGCGTAGTTCTAGAGGTCATAGTTCCAGAGGGCGTAGTTCCACAAGTCACAGTTCCACAAGTCATAGTTCCAGAGGTCATAGTTCTAGAGGGCGTAGTTCCAGAGAGCGTAGTTCCACAAGTCATAGTTATAGAGGGCGTAGTTCCACAGGTCATAGTTCTAGAGGGCGTAGTTCCACGTGACCCCCTGGAAACGTCTGGAAGTTTCCTTTGGGATCAATGAGACTCCCCCCCGCTCCTACCACTCCTAATCATAGCCACCATTTTGCAACCCATAAGTTGTCATCCCATGACAAATCCATCATCTAGACATCAAAATAGACATATGCTTGTGTGAATAGGAAAATTGATTGCAGATTGATTTCACTTGGGGACAACCTTCGATCTTTGAGTAGGTCCTTCTCCTAGGCCCCTCAT
>JASDQU010880580.1:10259-27110 GCA_032191745.1 Picea mariana
CCAAAAAGAAAAGAATTATTGGAAGTTGATGATGAGAATGAATCAATAACTAGAGTTCATCTTCAATACATCTCATAGTTGGTCCAAATATTGCATTATTCGTTGAGGAAGAGATACAAAATATGCTATGGTAATAAAGGCAGTGAGGATACATCTCATAGTTGGTCCAAATATTTCTTTCCTTGCTGAGGAAGAGATGCAAAATACGTTATGGTAACAAAGGCAATGAGGAATTACTATACCTCTATAGGTCTATCATTGAGAATAATGTACATGGTTATTTAATGGTTTATTACCCAAAAGTAGCTCTTCAAAGAACATCCTATGGTAGCTTAATGCACTATAGCCAAGCAAGAACATGATTTACATGGTGTTATCTCTTTTCTAACTGAGTTTTCTAAATCTAGATGTCAGAAGAAACATAGTGAAGGGGATATCAAAGCAGCAATATGGGAGGCTTGTGGAATTGTTGGTGCCTTGCAAATTTTGGTTGATTTTCTTACTACAATGATCATGGAATTTGAATAGGGTTCTTGCACTGAAGCCAATGGCACAATAGTCCTCAAAGGATTACCTTCTACATAATTCCCTCTTCAAAAAATATAGGATGGGTTGAATGAGCATGAATGTAACATCTTGGGAAGAAAACAACAAATGACAAAGAACATATATGCAATCACAGTTTACCACAGAGGCATAAACATATTGCACCTCTTTCTTAAGGAAGCAAGAGATGCATCCCAATTATTATTAAGTGAATAGTAACACAAGTTTTACAATTAAGAGTAGCTTGATATCAAGTGCAAGGTTTTCCAAACTAGTACCCTAAATGTTAAATGATATATAAATTATTCTTTGTTGAACAACAATGAGTAAAACATATTCAATGCTTTTTCTTAATCATTTTGATGAAAATTGAGAAGAATGTCATCTTCATTAGAGTGGATTATTATACTTCCAGTTGTGTACTATTTAGATAAAGTAGTTATGTTAATAATTATGAGGCATCATTTATTTTTCTTAGATCACAATTGTAGAAGAATTTGAATGGTTCAATAGGGGTATTCAAAAGGTAAAGAAATTTGGAAGGAAAAAATCCATCCATCTATTCTTACAAATAAAACATTTGTGTTCCAATAGCTAGTCATGATACTTACTCAGTAGAGACATTGTATTGTAAGTAAGGAAAAATTGATAAAAGGAAACATGATTTTGCTAAAGACTATTCCTTGAGATTCCTACAATTCTCTCACCAATTACAAGAAGAGGATAAACCCTCTAACCTAGATTTTTTGCACCTTGCATGGATTCTCTTACCTTTCATTGAGAGGAATATTTACCCTTAGATGGTGAGGAAAACTAGAAAAAATAGGGATACCTTCCCCCAAGTATCTTCTCCTCCCAATCCCATGACACTAACTAAATGAATCTATCTTTAAGAGATGAAAGGGTATGCCTACTTAATGGTATTGATGATATAAATGGTAGAGATCTCCAAATTAAGCATGTACAAGAGCCTTCATGCAAGCAACATATTGTATTAATGGAATACATAGTAGAAAATGAACCTAGCATTCAAGAAGAAATTGAACAAAATGAGATGGCTTCTAATCAATTTTCTTGCGAAGAAATAACAAAACTCACAAATACTAAAATTTCAGACTCTTACCAAGTTGAAGTTTCTGAATTGAGACACATTGATAGCCTCTTAAAGGAAACACCAAATGAGTTATGCAAATACTCTAGGAAAATACAATAACAAGGTATTAGATTCTTGAGAAACTCACATGCTGCCAACAAATTGTACCGAACATGCTTATTTCAGAGAGCATCTGTAGATTCAGTCTTTATCTTATCCTCCTTGCCTTGATCACAATAATACAACCCATATTGAAGGTAAACCACAGATGGATCCAAATAATAGTCGGGTTAAGGGTATTGATCACATTTATGTACTTGATCTATATGGGAACCATAAGCAAGAGGTTGCCATAGATAATCACCTAACATAGTTAGTTTTGGAAAACAAAAAAATGAGTGTTGTGGACAAACCTCTTCAAGATATATTTTAGATTACCACTCTTGGGTATGAAAAACATATCTTCCTATCTATAATGAAAAATCCTATCAACTACCTACCCCCATACAATCTGCAGTTTGTAATTCAACAACGGGAAGAAGAAAATATTGGGAGGTAGTGATTACAAGGTTTCTTTATGAGGAATGAATTCTAAAAAAGACACTACACCCATTGATGAAGTTCATTTTGGGACTCATGGAAACCTCATTTATAGTGTAACTTGATAACGTACACAATCTACACTCTCAGATGGGGATCACCATGTAATGTACAGACAAAAAAACCCTCAGAAGAGACAAAGCCAAATTGGGAGCCACTTGACATGCTCAAATCCAATAAATATAAATTCAGCACGAATCCGATAAACTCTCCAGCAAACTCTCCAAAATTTCCATGAAACTGGGAACTCCATAAATTCTAAGCGAATCCATCAAACTATCCAAAATTTGTGGGCAATTTCGACAAAATCTCTGGACATTTCAATATTTGTGGGCGATTTCAGCGAACTCTTCAAATATTTCAAAATTTGAGGGTGAATCCATTAGAGTCACCATGAACACTTGATTCAGGGATATTGGGGTGAAGTATTTTCCCTAAAGCCTTGATTCAAAGATATGCAAGAAGATTCACCCCCCAAAAAAATAGAATCTGAAAAATTGAGGCGAATTGAAAATTTTATCATGAAATCAGGATGGCGAACCCTCTTTACACATCATTTTCAGATTTTCTCTATGGAACGAATGGTCTACCATAAAAATTTTGTAATTTAATATTTGGGCTAAAAAATTTAATTTTCTTAAAACCTACTTCAATAAAAATTCACCCCTTCAAAAATGTAAACCCTAAAATTTCACACATGAGCGAAATTTCTCCCCTAAAATCATCTATGGAACTATGGCCTCTAGAGCTATGACCTTTGGAACTACGACCTCTGGAACTATGACCTTTGGAACTACGCCCTCTGGAAGTATGACCTCTGGAACTATGATCTGTGGAACTGTGACCTGTGGAACTGTGACCTCAGGAACTACGCCCTCTGAAACTATGACCTCTTGAACTACACCCTCTGGAACTATGACCTTTGGAACTACACCCTCTGGAACTATGACCTGTGGAATGACCCCAAGAACTATGATCCGTAGAACTACGACCTTTGGAACTATGCTCTAGGGAACTACGACCTTTGGAACTATGCCCTCTGGACCTATGACCTCTGGAACTATGACCTCTAGAACTACGCCACGTGGAAATATGACCTCTGGAACTACGTTCTTTGGAACTTTGACCTGTGGAACTACGCCCTCCAGAACTATAACCTTTAGAACTACGCCCTCTGGAACTATGACCTCTAGATCTATGACCTCTGGAACTACGCCCTCTAGAACTATGACCTTTGGAACTATGACCTGTGGAACTGTGACCTATGGAACTGTGACCTCTCGAACTACATCCTCTGGAACTATGACCTCTTGAACTACGCCCTCCAGAACTATGACCTCTGGAACTATGACCTCTAAACTACATGTGGAACTATGACCTCTAGAACTACACCCTCTAGAACTATGACCTATGGAATGACCCCAAGACCTATGACCCATAGAACTATGAACTTTGGAACTACGCCCTCTGAAACTATGAACTCTGGAACTACGCCCTCTGGAACTATGACCTCTGGAGCTATGACCTTTGGAACTATGACCTTTGGAACTATGACCTGTGGAACTATGACCTGTGGAACTATGACCTACGGAACTACACCCTATGGAACTACGCCCTGTGGAACTATGACCTGTGGAACTACGTCCTCTAGAACTATGACCTATGGAACTATGCCCTATGGAACTATGACCTCTAGAGCTATGACCTCTGGAACTACACCCTTTGGAACTATGACCTGTGGAAATGTGACTTGTGGAACTGTGACCTCTGGAACTACACCCTCTGGAACTATGACCTCTTGAACTATGCCCTCTAGAGCTATGACCTCTGGAACTATCTATGGAACCTCTAGAACTACACCCTTTGGAACTATGACATGTGGAATGACCCCAAGAACTATGACCCATGGAACTACTACCTTTTGAACTATTCCCTCTAGAACTACACCCTCTGGAAGCATGACCTCTGGAACTATGACCTCTAGAACTACTCCCTGTGGAACTACGACCTCTGGCACTACGTGCTCTGGAACTTTGACCAGTGGAACTACGCCCTCCAGAACTATAACCTCTAGAACTATGCCCTCTGGAACTATGACCTCTAGAGCTATGACCTCTGGAACTACGCCCTCTGGAACTATGACCTGTGGAACTGTGACCTCTCGAACTACGCACTCTGAAACTATGACGTCTTGAACTACGCCCTCTGGAACTATGACCTCTAGAACTACCTCTGGAACTATGCCCTCTTGAACTATGACCTGTGGAATGACCCCAAGAACTATGACCCGTGGAACTATGACCTTTGGAACTACTCCCTCTGGAACTGTGACCTTTGGAACTATGCCCTTTGGAACTATGACCTCTAGAACTACGCCCTGTGGAACTATGACCTCTGGAACTACGTGCTCTAGAACTTTGACATGTGGAACTATGCCCTCTAGAACTATGACCTCTGGAACTATGACCTCTGGAACTACGCCCTCTAGAACTATGACCTCTAGAGCCATGACCTTTGGAACTATGCCCTCTGGAACTATGACCTTTGGAACTATGACCTGTGGAACTGTGACCTCTAGAACTACGCCCTCTGGAACATTGACCTCTTGAACTATGACCTCTGGTACTACGCCCTCTGGAATTATGACCTGTGGAATGACCCAAGAACTATGACTCGTGGAACTACGACCTTTGGAACTATGCCCTATGGAACTATGACCTCTGGAACTATGCCCTTTGGAACTATGACCTCTAGAACTATTCCCTATGGAACTATGACCTCTAGAACTACGTGCTCTAGATCTTTGACCTGTGGAACTACGCCCTCCAGAACTATGACCTCTAGAACTATGCCCTCTGGAACTATGACCTCTAGAGTTATGACCTCTGGAACTACACCCTCTAGAACTATGACCTTTGGAACTAGGACCTGTGGAACTCTGACATGTGGAACTGTGATCTCTCGAACTATGCCCTCTGGAACTATGACCTCTTGAACTACGCCCTCTGGAACTATGACCTCTGGAACTATGACCTCTAGAACTACCTGTGGAACTATGACCTCTAGAACTACGCCCTCTTGAATTATGACCTGTGGAATGACCCAAGAACTATGACCTTTGGAACTACGCCCTCTAGAACTATGACCTCTAGAACTACACCCTATGGAACTATGACCTCTAGAACTACACCCTGTGGAACTATGACCTCTGGAACTACGTGCTCTGGAACTTTGACCTGTGGAACTACACCCTCCAGAACTATGACCTTTGGAACTACGCCCTCTGGAACTATGACCTCTGGAACTACGCCCTCTGGAACTACGCCCTCTGGAACTATGATCTTTGGAACTATGACCTGTGGAACTGTGACCTCTGGAACTGTGACCTCTGGAACTACGCCCTCTGGAAATATGACCTCTTGAATTACACCCTCTGGAACTATGACCTCTGGAACTGCACCCTCTGGAACTATGACCTCTGGAATGACCCCAAGAACTATGACCTTTGGAACTACACCCTCTGGAACTATGACCTCTGGAACTATGACCTATAGAACTACGCCCTGTGGAACTATGACCTGTGGAACTACGTGCTCTGGAACTTTGACCAGTGGAACTACGCCCTCCAGAACTATAACCTCTAGAGCTATGCCCTCTTGAACTATGACCTGTGGAAATGTGACCTGTGGAACTATGACTTGTGGAACTACGCCCTCTGGAACTATGACCTGTGGAACTATGACCTATGGAATTGTGACCTATGGAGCTATGTCCTCTAGAACTACCTATGGAACTATGACCTCTGGAACTACGCCCTATGGAAATATGACCTATGGAATGACCCCAAGAACTATGACCTCTGGAACTATGACCTCTATTAAGCCTGACTGGTCAAGTATCCTTTTGTTGCACAGTGCAGTCCATATTATGTCTCGACTGTTTGAAAGGTAGATATTGTTTCATTTTTCATTTGGTTGTCAGGGGGTAATGGCATGTTTTATTATGCCTCGTATTCCTAGATTTAATGTAGGCATGAATCATCGATCTTGATGCATATTGCTATAATCAACCAATCATGTTTGGCAGAATGTTTTGAAAATATATTATGCTTTCCATTCTTGCACAACTTCTACAGGAGATTTGATAAGTTTAAGGCTTTATGATTGGCAACCTAAACTATTTGACAACCTAAAGTATGCACTCCACAGATTTCCTTACTTTGTTGAGTCCTTTATGAAAGGCAGAAGGAAATTGAATAGGAAAGGAAAAAACATGGACTCAACTTTAGATTGTACAACATAGAGAGGCTTGAGAGAGTTGTTTGACTCTTACTAGGATGAACAAGGTATCACAAATAAATGTTTTTCATTCAACTTATGTAATAAATGATAATGAACTCTAAGCAGGTTGTAGCTACTGAAAAAGAGAGAAAAGGAGGCTTGCATGAGAAGCTAACAATGGCAGTTGTTGTGCCACTTCTCTGGGGCATTCCACCTGCTGCGAATAGGCTTGGCTTTGTTGTTCGAACTGGTGGAGGAATTGTAGAGAAAGTATATTGGCAGTGGGACTTCTTATGATTACTTTGTTTTCCAGTTTTCAATTGTAAATACTTGCATTTACACAATTGCATGTATTGTTTCATTTATCCACTCATTCGAATGGATGAGTAAATGAATGTAGTCGTTGTGGCCAGGGGTAGCCAAGTCTGGAATTTCAGGAGTAGATATGTTGAACTAAATTCATTGATTGTTTTGGTTATTGGAGATCTTTCTTTTACCATCCCATGTAAAGTAAACAATGAACTATTGATTCTTCTAGAATTATTATGAATGAATGAAGTATTTTGATACAATTCCTATTACATTGTTGATGTGTGTTCTCAAGTCATGTTTCCTCTTTGTTGCCTCGGAATTTGGGAATCATGCACTATATTAGTTCCAAGGAAGTGGGGATGATGCAGATGTTGAATCATGTTGAATCATCTTGCAGGGCCTTGACTTCTTGTTACAAAGGTCAATGATGAGTTTTGAGTTTCCTTCCGAGTTTTGAGTTTCCTTCCGAGATAACTTTGTTATAAGTTATAACACTCCCTGAAGAGCCAATGGAATACCTTCAATCAAACCAATTTCCTTCCATCAGTTTTGTTGGAGCATTGTCCTAAGAAAACCAACTCAGCCTATAAGAAAATCCAATTTTATCTCAATACACAACCAGCCCCTGATACTCCAGGATTATTTTTGGATGCCCCATACAATTTTATCTTTACCCATTCCTATGGGGGGGATCCCAAGGAATGGTGACTGCTTCTTTTGGAGGGGAAGTTGACTGGTAAGGGACGTTTAAAGACTTCAAAGATCCATCTGTATTTTAGCCAGGGACACTTTGACTAAAAAACTGATTTTATTCTGATCCAAACCTGTTCATGAGTAGAGCTTTCCTTAAAGAATTATAGTATTTGGGTTTTCCATAAAAACCAGAAGATATAAGCAAAGGCCAATTGCCCAAGGGAAATCAGATTTGAGAACTTCCAGGGGGCCTTCTACCATTCCTAAAACTAGGAATCCATTGCATTCACTATAGGAGTATTTTTCCCCGAAAAACTTTTCCAACACTCCCACACCTGTCTTGCAAAGGGGTAGTGGAGGAGGATATGAATCTTGTCTTCCTCACTGGACTTGCATCCTAAATATAAGGTAGGACCATGGAGACCTCTATGCCATAGAGCCTCTCCTAGAAGGATTTTTCTTTTTGATGCTGCAATAGAAGGTTGCCACCATCCCCATCGCTTTGGACGTCAGATTTTTTACCAAATTATAGATTTTTGGAGATTCATTTCTTCTGAAAGGGATGTTTAGTAACCCTGCCTAACTGTTTATTCCCTTTATGGTGAGGTCCATCTCAAAACATATGCTACTTCTTTGATGGGAATCTCTCTCTCCTAAAGGATTCTTCTGTAGGTCTCAAACTTCTTATCTGATAAGTTGATAGGCCATTATGTTGGGTCATGCCATGATTTGAGGGTGAAGAAGGGTTACCAGGTTTCCAATAATGGGAGACATTTGTCTAACTCTTTAGTAGTAGACCTTCTTTGAAAAATATTAATTGGCTTTATCAACAGATGTCTTTATCTAATTTCTAATCATGTTATAATGCTTTTCTTCTGGAAATTTTTCCTTGATGTTGATTTAAATCTCATAAAGTAGCAGATTACAACTAGTTTACCCTAAATTCAACAGCAGCCCCTTATTAGCTCAAAGCATGTATAATTATGTATTTACAACTTAAGATTACAACATACATGTACAAGAAAACACTTAAAGCTATGTGAACATGAGTGCATTGCATTAGTTACCAAAATGTCATCAAGAAAGTACATATGCATTTTCAAGAAAACTCTTAAAGCTATGTGAACCTGAGTGCATTGCATTAGTTACCAAAATGTCATCAAGAAAGTACATATGCATTTTCAAGAGAATCTAGCAGCCAACCTTATAATCCTTTTAAAAATAATTTATAATAACTCCAGTTCAGATCTTAACTAACAACTACATTTCCTCCAAAAGATGGATGACTCACAGGTTTGTTACAATATGATTGTGAGTAACATGTGAAGTCATGTTCAGCTAATATATGCATAATCCATCCCTAAGCTAAGAAAATCGAAATTCATTATCATCCTATAACTCTGGATCTGATTACATCAAAGAAGAAACAAACTAAACTACTTGCTAAAAATAACAATTCGTTTTTGACCATATTTAATGCATACAATACTCTTATCAATAAGAGATTTTCTAGCATATTTTAGAGTTTGAGGCTACTGTGAGTCATTAAGGACAACTAGAGACGATGGTCAAACTCTTTGGAATAGGATGGTCTTCATAGTTTTCATATGCCACCTGAGCTTGCCATTTGTTGTTGACTGTCTTTATCCACCTTAATGTGCTCTCGATTGTGCATACCAAAATAGAGTCCCATTGAAATTTAAAACAAAATGCGAATAATGCCCTGCATTTAAACTCCTCGGAGAGCTCTATTTTCCTAGTTTTGAACAGCTGAAGATTCAATCCATGGACCCTCAAATGTTAAGTACTTTGTCCTTGATTTCATTACACCTGCAAAATCTTTTATAAAGACCTTTAGCAAGACAATCATGGGCCAATGATTCCCTTACTTCACTATCATAGCATCCCCAACAGAATTAATCTCCTTATATATATAGAAAGAAAAAACACAACAGTGGGAATTGACACAGTTGGTAGTTTGTCATAATTGATAACAAAAGGGATAGAATAGCACTTTTGTGAACCAAAGCATTCATGGCATCAGTTTATATAGCAGCCTTAGGGTGTCAAGATCATGTAGGATGTTAATTTGCTTGTTGGCATAAACAACAAATACAGAGATTCCACCAGTTATGATCCTTATGAGGTATGCAAGCATTTTCCTGTAAACCCTTAACCTGATCACTTTCATATCTGTATTTCAAAGAACTGCCATCTATTACCAATTGATTTGTTTCATTGACATGACAATCATGCTCCTTGTTATTAACTTCAATCCAAGTAATACCCTATTTCCTTTTTCGCTTTGTTTCTTAGATCTAGTAAGTCTGGTAGGAGCACTGTCTAAAGAAGATTAATCAATATCACCACTTTCTAAAAGTGTGGATGTATGGGATGATGAACTCTTGAAGTCATTATCTGCATACTCTTTCTTTTGCAATAGATCCAGGCACAAATGGACATATCATTAGAACTTTTAATTTCTCCTCAGAGCCATTCATTTCTCTGATTTCTGAATTTAGCCAAATAGTTGACTCGACCTATTATACCAGCTTCTACAATTCCAAATTGTGAAAGCCCAAAACCGGAGATCGAGCCCCTGGGAGTATAGATACTGCGTGTTTTTGTTATGGGCACAGTTTTGCGTTGAATGATGCTGACATTGTGAAAGTTTTAACAAAACTACCTCAGATCTTGTCTTTGTCAATGGAGAAGAAATTGTGCCCCAAATATTTGTATTTAGTCAAAGAACTTGAAAATGGAGCCGAGTCATTGTGGCAGGCTCACACAACTCTTCAAGATTACCAGGCATTTCAACGATTGTTACTGGGCGAATTGGCAGTGGCACTCACTGATTTAAGGCCAAATTTGCCTATCGACTCATGCAGGGTTTTGTAAAATATATTGGGCCTTTTGGCCCAATTTCCAAGCACATTACATGCTCATCGATTATTTACCAAGCCATGCATCACCACAAGACAACATACAGGGCAGCACCCAAGTGATTAAGCGCTAAGCCATGACCAAAGAGGAGCCCACAAGGGGCATATATCGCTCAACATGTCGATTAAGGGTGGAAAGGTCGATGTATGTAAATACCATAAGGCTCATTCACACCAGCAATGCGGAATAAACCCCATAAAATTAAATATAAAACACAGCATTGTTCAAAAACAAATGACACCAGGTGTCGATACGAACACTCCAGGTGTTGGGTCAATTCTTCAAACATCCAACTGTTAAACAACAAATGCTAAATGCAAATTCTTATAACGAAATGCCAAGAAGTAAACAGGGTGCGCAAGTGTTGATGCAAACAAACAAATGTCTCCTTGATCGCAAAGCTGTAGAATGAGGAGGGCATTTTCAGAGATGGAAGGTGTATTGACGGAGTGTGGATGAAGAAGGCTTATTCTTTGCCATTTCAACTGCCTCCGTAATTTTAGAGAAAGACGCATTGTTCATTGGTGTCTCATTCAAATTTTTCTGAAGAGAATCGGATCATATCAGAAGAAGCAATGGGGTTGGGAATGTTGACGCGTCGGCTCTTCATAGAGCTCTGCAAGTTCACGCACGTCTGCAAACTGTCGGGAAGGAGTGGCTGCAAGTTGGACGAGGAGACGGGCGGGGACGCAGCTTGGAGCGCAGTCAGGGCATGAGTAGAGTACAACCAGGCAGCTAGATTGGGGCAGGGGCGAGTTCTGTCAAGAAACTCCTTTCCATACTCCTTCACACCCTCCCAGGACAGATTTTAAATGAAGCGCGCCATTAAATAAATTCGAATTTTAAAATTTAATGGATGATGTATGGATGGTATGGGAAGGTGGTGAGTTGATGGAGGTCGTCGTTTCCCGAGCATGGTTGCTGCCAACCGACGACGGGAGACGGGTAGCCGGAAAAGGGCTGCTGCAAAGGTTCATTTCGTTTGGCCTTTAGCCTATGCCTGATGTTTGTGGTGAAAGTAAAAGATGGTATACATACTTTATGACATTGGTAGCAAAGGTGATAGGTAGTAAACTAGCACAGCCACAATTATGTGGCTGATTAACGCCGAAAGGCATATTAAAACGAAACGCGGTCATCACAGAAATGAAACTAAACGCTCCCAGCATAGAAATGAAATGACGCTCCCAGCATAGAAATGAAATGAAAAACAGTCAGCATAGAAACGTGGCTACAATTATGTGCGAATATCTTAATATTTTTTAATCAGGTAGACGTGGCAATAAGTTAGTGAACACAGTAATTTTTAAACACGATTAGGTAAATGTAAAAAAGTAAACATATAAACGCATGTCTTTATAACAGCTTGGAAGTTAATGGATGAAATCAGAGCCATTCATTTATTGTGACGACTAAGAATATTCTAGACATATTTAATCTCGTCCATAGAAAACGTATTAAAAACTAAAAACCTATTATTATCAATAGATGTACGCCTTTCGACATAATAATGATGTAAAAAAATTGTAGAAAGATGGTTACCACGAGGGTAGATATCATAGTGTACGAACAATAAGTGAATTAACAATTGTCCAACGAACCTATATGGTAAAATTTCTCCAATTGTTTATGGAGACCTAGGACAACTTGATCAATGGTATAAAGCCACGAAATTAACCAAGAATTTGGATCGAATACCTATTGATCAATGGTATAAACCTACAAAATTAACCAAGAATTTGGATCCAATACCTAATGGAATAAATAGTTTGTGTTTATTATTGAGATTGACAAAGTATTTCTAAAATTAAAAAATAAGATTGAATAATGAATGACTGATATGAATGATGGTGTTATAATGAGCCCCATGATGACACACTTATATACATTAATTGATCATGATCCTCAAATTTTTATTAACCTAATTATTAGGTCGAAAGGCCTACACCTATTGACAATGGGAAGATTTAATAGGGATTTAGTGCTTAATAAGTTTTTTATAGACAGGATTAAATATGGCTAGAATATTCTTAGTAGTCACACAAAATAAATGGTTGTGATTTCAATCATTAACTTCCTAACTATTATAAAGACATTCGTTTATGTGTTTACTTTTTTACATTTACCTAATCATATTTAAAAATTACTTTGATAGCTAACTGATTGTCACTTAAGTGATTAACAAAAATTAAAATATTAACACCAAATAAATGAAGCTCAACTGTTTATTTGTTAATCAATAATAAAATTTAATATATTCTTTTAAGGATTCTTTTCATCTTGCATTGATTAGCAACAATTATGTGGCTGTGCTAGTTATAATTAATATTAGTATTATTATTATGTTTTTGGCATGTACGCCTATGTAAAGTAATAGTATAGTAAAATCATTATGTAAAGAAGACTTGCGTAAAGGACATTAATTTGAGAATTCCTTATTTTACAAACACCAAAATCTCATATATCAAATTTGGTATATGATCTTTAAACTAGCATACTCTTAAGTGGGAGAATGAGAATGCAGAAGTAAATTGAGAGAAGTTTTTAGGTTTTTATTATGAATATGATATTTCTTCATAATAAAATATAAATTATGTGGTTATTAAAATACATTCAATTGTATTAGGTTTCTTTTTAGAATTTTTAAAAAAAATTGTAGGACATTTGAATGGATTTTTAGGTATATTTTATAAAAATATATTTGAAAATCCAATCCTAATAAATTTTCTCATTCTCATAAATTTTAAAAAATATAAACTATTAGTCCTGGTTCGGATTTGAAACGTAGACGACGAAATGACTCCAACTGTGGATTATCCAAACAACACATGCGAAACTCCTCACCACAAAAACTTAAAAACAACAATATAAACTATTACACTAATGTTATATGGAAGCATGGGTGAAGAGGTAAGTTGAGTTACATAATAATTAATAATATATATTTTAATTCGTTTGAATTCCCATTATATTACAATAAACATTCAATCAATAATTATTTACTTTATTCAACCATTACAAACTAAAAAAAATTCATTTATTACCAGATATTATAACATTTCTAAAGGGCTTAAAGGTAAACCAACGAAAGAGTTATACTAAAATTACTTATCCTATAAACTTTATGTAAAGAAAAGTATTTACAATAAATTTCAATTTCATAATTATTTGGATGTTTATTGAGATATTTTGAGTATAAACAAGTTCCTCTGTTGTACTTGATTGTATCCAAGTGTTTACTTCAACCTAGACGAATATAGAGGAAATTTGTACGAATTTCTAGACAATATTTGTATACACACAACAACTATGAGGGCTACCGAAGGGGCTATTGTACCCGACTTTGCTACACCCACAAGCCTTATACAAAAGCATATGAGATCACATCCATGTAATCATGTCCACAATGGATTTATGAAGAGACCCTTCTTGCACTTGCGAGAAAGAAATAGTATAAAAAACAACATATATGGGGAAGGATTCTTGCTTTTTAATCAATAAGGCATAATTGTATGCAATCAATGATCTAAGATTGAATACATAAATATTGCATGGAATGGCTTTTGGGATTTCAACTTTTTGTCATTAAGTTGTTGTCATTGTCCTTAGTGCATCTCACCTTTCATCATGAATAACATATTTCCATGAGATTGAAATTAGATCAAACGGTACGTCTAATTAGCGATTGATTTTTTTAATCGTATTGCACCATGTGTTTTGTAGGTTTTAATCCAGGGCAGTGGGTGATTCACTTATTTCGTAGGTTTTTCAAGTTTTTTAAAGTGCTTCCTTTCTTTAAGCTTAAGACAAGCCTCTCAATTATTTTTCAAAAGCTCGGGCCCATAAGTGGTGTATGTGAAATGGTTCTATATATACAAATTAATGAAATTGGACGCATATGTTTTTGTGAGGAGATCCAAATGGTCCTTATCACTATTTCCTTGGACAATGCTTGAGGTGCATTTGTAGACTGTAGGGCAGGGGCAGCGATCATATCCTTGTATTTCATAAACAACCATGTAATTAATAGTTATTTACTTTGTGTAATTTGTTTTTTCTTTTCAAGCATTTTTAACCAAGCAATTGTTGTGTCCTTATATGAAAATCTTAAAGGTGCATTCTTCGCTCTATTAATCAACACCTTCCAATAAGTCGCTTTGCTTGCTTCTTCTGAAGGAAAGAAATCTTAGAAAAAAATACAAATTTTTCACCCAAAACAAAGGAGGTTGTTTGATGTACCTTAGTCAATTGTAAGATCATTTTAATTGCAATAACTTCATGATTCCAATTAACAATATTAGTATGAAAATTTCCCTCAAGTTATTCATGCTTCAATATCCCTTGTCAAATTTATGTCAATACAAGCCAAGTTATTTATTCTTCAATAAAGTATGAATATATTCTTCAAAGCTTTCCAACCAAACATAAAGGGCATACTACCATTTTTTTTTAATAAATTACATTTCAACTAATATGTACATTTAAAAAAAGCGACTAGACCTTTTAGTATTAAAATTATTGAGAAGAGATTGAAAATTTAGGGCAACCCATCAGCTTTTCAAAAGCAAGACCAGGAAGCTAACTATGTTAAGAGCCAAAAAGGGATAGAAATTTAGGCCTTAGATAAAAGGCACTTGCATTTTTTTACTAAGCAAGTAGAAATTGATTCTACAGCTGGCACAGACTTTATCTAATGGAGGAAGTTTGATAAGATCTTCATTAAACTTTTGAAAAACTATTTTATGCAAAATATAATTTGAGAGAAAATTTGAAGTTTTAATCCAATGTTGATAACTTTGACATTTAACTTTGCTTCAAAGGGTTTAATCATTTTAAAAGGACCCAATTCATTGAATTTAAAAAAAAATGAAATGGGAATGCCCAAGTAATTTGAGGGAGGTTTCATATGAATGTTGTTAATTGGGATTATAAAGATATTGCAATTAAAATGATTGTATTTGAACTTCAAGGGAGGTTTCATATTAATATTGTTAATTAAGATTATAAAGATATTGCAATTAAAATGATTGTATTTGTAGTTGGTTCACTATTTTAATGAGGTTTGTCTATATTTTACCACTTCGTCCATTGGGTAGACAAACAATGTTTGTCATCACAACCTTTTACCTCAACCCTTTGTGCCCACCTAACCTTTTACCTCAACCCTTTGTGTCCACCTAAACAAGTGTGCCCACTACTATCCATAACCAAAGACCCTATATAAAGCCCCTAAAACACCATCTATCCTCCCTTTGTGCATGTCTCTATATACATGTTTCTATTTATTAGAATTAATTTAATTATTTATAAAATATATCCATGTTCTTCATGAAGTTGTTATTTTTCTCAACATTATTCAATATACGTTTCAAATCTGAATCAGGATTCATCATCACGACTAATTGTCGAATGAGAGCTAGTTGATCGTCGTCAATTAATACTTTAAATGCAAGACAATTTAAAAGTTATTTAATTTAAATTTGTTTTAAATTGTCTTGCATTTAAAGTATTAATTGACGACAGTCAACTAGCTCTCACTCGACAATTAGTCCTAATGATGAATCCTGATTCGGATTCGAAACGTAGACGACAAAATGACTCCAATTGTGGATTATCCGAACAACACATGCGAAACTCCTCACCACAGAAACTTAAAAACAACATTATTCAATATACTATTTGGTTATGGATAGGTCATCCACATTATTGGTGAAGCTATGCATTTTGGTGAACATTGCTTACTTGATTGCTTACTTCAAGTCACTTTTAAATACTATCCATGTTATTGACAAAGTTCTCAGTGTTCTTAACAACAATAATGGATTTATATGTAATGCAAAAGTCTTCGTTTGAATCCAAACATGTATAATTTATCTTTGATTTTGCAAAGGTCAATTTATTTACTAAATCCATTGCATTAACTCCAAAAAAGTAATTTATCTTTGATTTGCAAATATCAATCTATTCACTAAATCCATTACATTAACGCAAAAAAAATAAAAATCAAAATCAAAATACATTAAAGAAATTTGGTATTTTACCTATAAGGTGAAGAAAAACAAATCGATTTCAAAAATATTATTTTTGAAGTGGAACTATCCATGTCACTTTCAAGCGATATAAAGGGATAGATATGATATAGTGACATCTTTGAAATCAATTTAGTACATGTTTTTGAATATGGTAAAGAAAGGACCACTCATTTGTCAATATACCCGTAATACAATGAAAAATCATTTGTAACTGAAATATTTTTTGCATTAAAGTAATGAAGCAAATAATTAAAAATTTTGTATAACCTCGATTAAAACTACATATGCGTGGAGACTGCAAAACCATCGAATTTTAACTGTAAAACCACCTAACTTACCTTGACCTAACTTT